>JAEBDU010000124.1:89419-115118 GCA_016802625.1 Heliconius numata
TAAGCAACAGAACCTTACAAAATCAATTTAATAATTTAATTTTTTTTATTATTATTTTTAATAAGCAACAGAACCTTACATACGATATATATATTTTTGATGTTTTTGTATATTTTTTTTATTAATTTTTCAGACTTGCAACGTGTAAATCTCACGGTTGTGAGGCTGTGAGGTAAATTTGCAATTCGTTACAAGAAATACATGCGTTGAAAATTACGACTCTTTTTTTAATAAAGTTACACTTTAATAAAATTGCGAATTTTCATATGATTCTTCTTGTTTATGGTAATATCACATATACCTGAAATATCCAAAAAAATGTGGGAAACAAAAAAAAATATGCGTCGAGTAGATTTAAGATTAGGTATATTTGAAAAATAAAAAATCTATATATTTTTAAATATTTGAAAAATTATAGCATAACATAAATTATAGTATTACGAAGAGAATCAATAGTTGTTGCAAACTGCAGATTTAAGCTTGGATATGCAATATGGCGTAAAAACTGCACATACAAATTACCAGATATTTAATAAAGTGGAATGCTATCCAAAACTCACATAGATCAGATCATTTGGTAAACGCATCAAAAGTAAAGACAACAAATTTGAAAAACATGCATGCAATTGTGAGTCTTATTTCTGAAGTAATTTTAACATTAAAACTCCATGCCATTATTTTAACTTTTGAAGTACAATCCGTACATATTTGCATTATCTAGATTCGGACAGCTCGCTTTCATCTCACGTTTTGGATATTTCAAATACAATTTGGAAAAGAAGTTGGATTTTGTTGGATTTTTCCGTGTGCGGTTTCGTTTGCATTCCGTAAATGCACGATGAGATTTTCGTAGCGCGAATACTGTTTCAATTTTTAATAACCATAAACCACTGCAGATATTACATTCTGCTTTGGACCTGGAAAATTTGGAAGCTGTCTTAATAAATTATTTTATAGTTCATATGAAGCGGATTTGTTTTAATTTCCACAAGTGTATAATTCTGTAGATACGCTCTTTTGAAATTGCAAATTCTAAAACTATTCAATCTGTAATATTGTATGTGGAAAACGAATTTTAGCGCAAATTTTATATATTTACATTGTTCTACTTCTGTCAAGCTAAAAATCTAATCTTTATTTCAACCTGACCTATAAAGCTACGTATGAAATCTTTAAAAGCAATTTCATTTGGCGAGCAAGTACAAGTCTTAAAATTTTTGCTCGTGCAGGTATTTCCAGTACATTTTCTTCCAGCACAAAGCCACTATAAATTTTTAAACAACCATTTGGCTAGACCATACGCCTAAAGAAATTTAGGTACAGTCAGCAACAAAAGAATCTTGTACACGTTCTAATAAAATTTTATGAAGTTGAAAACTAGCCAATAATGCTTTGAACGTTGTTTGGCACAATTTTGCTTTTAGTTTTTATTTTTATAGCACTTTTGTTCTTGAATGTACCGACAGTAAATTCTCTTCTTATAGAATGAGATCCTATAGCTGTTAGGGTGACAAACACCTCACTTGATTACGACGGGGCGTGACTTGTTTGTGAAAAATGTTTTCTCGGCATAGTTAGAACGTAGTACAGTTAATTACCTTATTATTAAGTCGCTACTTAATTATATACTGACATAATGTATTTATTGTTATTAGTTCTTTTATTATATTAAGAAATTTTATTTTTATCACAGCAGTGATATAAAAATATTTTCACTTGTTTAAGTTAGTTTAAGTTATTTCACAATTATAAACATTATAAAAACTTTTCTATTTATTAATTATAAAAATAATATCAATAATACCGTTAGAAGCCTGCTACTGTAAACGCGACATGTTGTTGGTTCGATTCCCACTTGAGGAAATGAATTAAACAAAAAATTACGTCAGCTTCACGACACCCTCAAATAACAGGGTAGATATAGGCAACCTAGGGTTAAGACACTTCGTTTTTCAATTTGCGCTTAATTCTGGAAAAATCATGTGTGAACTACAGCGTGGAAAATATATAAATAACCGTTCTATCCAACGATGCTTTAAAACCTAAATAAATATAATTAACTTCAAAAAATAATCCACTCTCGATATGATTTAAAAAAACAAAAAAACACCTGCTACTCTAAACGCTATGAAGGAATAATTGAAAATTGTTGATCCCGCACGCCCGTTAATAATATTGCAGGCGCCATACAGTGACATTTTAATGTTTAATGCAAATCCTTACTACGTGTTAATGGTGGTGGAAGCATGCTGGAAAGATTTGCGAATTGTACTGAGGTTTGCTGCTAGCATTTAGAAATTAAATTTTAAGTAATATTAACGTTATAATTCGAATGAATTTAAAAAAATATACATTTTTCCAATTTTATGCTGTATTCTGCATCGTATAATGTAGTAATTCCCACGGAGAAGGCCAGGATCTGAGACAAATAGTTTCAACCGAGGAAACAAGGAATTGATCATCATCACTTAAACCTTTGAGGCCAGTCGTGGCACAAGCGCGTCACTGTAAACGGGACAAGGTTGTGGGTACGATTGCCATTCGAGAAAATGAAATATTTTAATTGCCTCGCTATGGCGTCGAAGCAAAGCGCAACGTTGAGCTCCGCTACTCAACACGCAATGCCTCCAGAACTTGGCGGAGAGTATCGAAGGGAGTGTCTTAATGGGTGTGTCTTAACACAAAGTTTTCAGCTTCGCTCTGCCTATCCTTCTGCGGGATATAGCGTGAAGTAAAAAATAATAAAAATATAGTTTAAAATATTATAGTTATAAATTTATATAGTTTAAGAAATAATAAGTCCTAAAAACTAGTAAAGAAAGAACGATTTCTGACACAAAATCCCCTCTTTATTAATCTACGAAAAATAAGTTAACCTATAAAAAAAACACAAATAAAACTATCCTTAAAGCTCGAATACAAGAAAATTTACAGCGTTTCCTTTATAACGATGTATTACTATTTTAAGTGTCTATTTAACGATAAATAGCGCCATTTGTCTGCACCCATTATGGCCTGACGATGCTCCGAATTGGCTTTTCAGATTGTGCTAGGATCTTGGATAAACTGCACTTCCGTAACCAGTTACGTTGTTTTAGTAACGTATACGAATGTACAAATCGATATTGATAAATCTATTGTATATGTATATTTTATTTATATTTTTATGGTATATTTATTAGCACCATAAGAGGATATAAAAAAATATAAACGCGACTGGTTGTGAGTTCGATCCCCATTAGAGGAAATTAAATATTTATTTAGTTTTGTACATCCATTTCTTTGCTGAGGTATCGGGGCAAAGCGCGGCGTTTAGTTCCGCCACTTAACTCGCAATGCCTCCAGAATTCAGCGGAAAATGGGAAACTTTACACTAGGTTCCCTCTGTGTATTCTACTATTCTATCAATTATATAATGTAAGGTTAAATACACGATCTCTCTTTATACTTAAGACCACTAATTACTGCAAAACCTGGAAATATTATTGTTAACTTCCAATTTCAGCCAACAATGAGTGCTGTAAGTGAAGTTATTGTTCAAAATGGTGCCAATTGTTGATAGTGGAAAGGCATTCTTATCTATACATTTTCGGAATGTAGCAATATCAGCTGAACGTTAGTTTCAAATACTATTGTATTTAGAGATAACACGTTATTTACAATTACCGCTTGTTTGTTTATTTCAAATATTTGAATATGAAATTATAACGACATACAATATTTAATTAACTATTTAAAAATATAAATTTTATTAGGAAAATCATGGGTATGGGTTCAAAATCGGCATTGAACGATGTTCTTAAGGCTCCTTACCTACAGGGTAAAATGAGACCCTATTGCTAAGACTCCGCTGTCTGTCTGTCCGTCTATCACCATACGATATCTCATGAACCTTCATCATTAGACACTTGATATTTTCAAAATTTATATATTTCTGTCATCGAGTGCTGCTACAATAACGAATACTAAAAAATAGAATGAAATAAATGTAATATTAAGGAGGATACAAGAACGGAACCACTTCATGTGCGATTGCAACTCGCACTTGGCTGGATTTTCAATCATAATCAACTGATTATGTCCACTAACATTTATTGCTATAATTGTCCATTCTAGCAAAATTTTATAAAACTATACTTAACCAACAAAATTAAACACCCCACATATAAATTACACGATACACGAACAAGTCCTCGATACGAAAAACTCCAAAGCATTACTACCCTTTATTTACTATAACAGTAGGTTATTACTGCGCAAATGTCTCAATTAAGACAGAAATACGTGATAAAGGCGACAAGAATAAATTGTGGATAATTTAGTGCCAACGAACTCAAATCACTCTATATCCTGGAGGTAGGGAGCCGGCGTGGTTATTATGGACTATTAGCACGACCTTCCATTTGAAATTCGTGACCCCTTATCCTAATTTAGATTTGGATGTGAATTTATAAGGTAAAAAAAGGAAATGGAAACTCCGTGTTTTATGCTTTCCAGTATAAAATATTCATTATTGAGTTACCTAATATGAAATTTTAACAAGAAAGGTAGAATTAAGAGGATTATGTGTTTAATAATGGGCTTTATGTAATATGCCGTGGATTTGTTCTATAAATATTAAAATATAGTATGTGTTATATACAATTTGCTGATTTTATTTATAACATATATTTTAGTGGTAAAATATATTTCTAACATGTTTTAATAAAAAAATATCTATTTGTCTACTTTATCGCTATACCTATATAACCTTGTGACCAGAGCGAGGAATATTTTCATTTTCCTCGCTCTTACAACGAGGCATTGAGAATTCGGCAGAGAGTGTGGAAAGGAAAAGTCTTAATGGTAACGAAGTGTCTTAACACTAATCCTCGACGGCGACTGCCTCTATTTTTATGCTTTTCTACTATTTTTTTATTGTGTGCACTTCTTTGAGGTTAGAGCGTATAATTAAATAATCTCTCAAGATTTATAATATTGATATACATATATAGATGAAATATATTAAAAATATATATTTTCAATATTTAAACAACTGCAATGTCCGCTGTGGGCTGTCGAGACTTTAGCAAAGCAAGACCGGATATAGGTATGATATGAAGCATAAAAATCCATTTACCGATGCAATTTCCGTTACAAAATTATTATCAATATTACATGTGAAATAAAGTTTTATTGAACGATCTATCTATATACGAGTATATAAAAGGAGATGTTCCCACTGACTAAGGTAAGACGCACACATAGCCGTAACCGCTGTGGGTAGAAACGTGAAATTTGGATAGCTTTTTATTTTCATAATCTGGACTTTTATAACATTTTAAATTCAGTCTCTTAAAAATGTTTCAATGAACACGTTCATGGTTTTTTAGAATTCATCCCTAAGGGTGCAAATAAGCAGGCGAAGCTGCGCGCATCCACTTGTCTTTTATATAGATACAAATATTTGAAGTCATCAATAAAATTTTACAAGTATTGTAAAATAAATCTTAACTTACTTACATTAATTTTACAGCCAAAATTTGAAAGAGTTTAATGTATTAAAGCCTTTATGTTGACAATATAAATAAATACTGAAACACCTGGTTGCTCCAGTGCTGACAAAAAAATATGGCGAACAGCACATAGTTTAATACGTTATATCTCATTTTTCCAGTAGATATTGGCTTTATTTTACACGTCGGCCGAAAGTGAAGGGTCTAAACGATCGTTCAACGTTTATTTTCATTTCGTCGTTGCCCTTTTTCACCCTCGTCTTCCCTTGATACATTGTTGCAGGGTAAATGAAATATACCTTTATTTGCTCTTTGTTGAAACAAAAGCTTATAAAGAATGGGGGGTTACTTCTGCTAAATATAAAATTTAACAATGCCTGTAGGGGTATAAGAACTATGACTGACTCATGGATGTGCTAAGTGGTTTGAAATATTTATTTATTCTTATTAATTTATTTAATTTGAACGAAATTTGGACAGTGAAAGTCTCTATAGACTATGACTATATAGTACTTTAGTTATTCCTTAAATATAAGAACACAAGTATTAGAGTATTATTATTACTGTATATTACAACTGCTAAATTAAGAACATATCGAAATTAGCTAAGTTAAGAAGCCATCAGATAAATTCCTGCATTTTAGATGAGAAGAAACTTCTTAGCATTCCATGCAGAGTAAGGAGCATAGAGTCTAGTCTTCTAGTCTAGTCTTCCTAAGAAACTCCTTTATATATATTGAAATATCGCCAAGCATTTATATAATATACAATAATAGATGTTCTGTATGTGTAAGTTATTATTTGGCGTTGCGTAATATTTAATTTTTCTGATATATCTCTAAACATTTAATTATTTGACTAAAAAGTGTTCTTACAAGATAAACGTATTTGTACGCTTTTAGGTAATTTTAAAATAACAATAAGATTTGGGTCGATACGTTAACAAGCGATAGCAACCAACCAAATTCAGTATCAAAACATTTTCCATCGCGACTCTACTTCGACTTAAATACATCTCGGCGCTGCAGAGGGATTCAATTTAAATCCTCCTAGAAATCCTATTATTACAGTTAGTACCAGCGTAGACTTACGAGCACGTGAAACTGGAATTTGGTGATAAATTGATTATATTCATGTTAGAATATTATGTTTTTGAACGTTCATCTGTTTCTAAATATTTAATTGGAAATGTAACAAATTTTATATTTTTTATTGCTCTAAATATCCAACAAGGATTTCATTATGTTGCTATAAAATTTATTACTTTTTACAATTTTACTTACATTTACAAGTAATCAATAATTTCTTTTAGTTAGCTTGTGTTTTATCCATATTTTCAAATTCATATTAATTTCTATAAAGTGAAATATTTTTCATTTAATACTTATTTCAATATTATTTATTAACGTTATTATTTAACCAAAAAATTTCCTAACTAACATTAGATGAAATTAATAAGTATTTTTAAATTAAAATAATATCTAGAGACACCTACACATAAAAAATAAGGTAAAGAGTCTAAACTCTGCGCTACACTGAAGGTGTCGAGAGCTAAGTAACCGTAGCATCTCGCAATGCCTCCAGACAGAACAATAAATTAGACAAATCCGATTTGCACGTGCGAAGGGAAACAACTCGTTACCCCGTTTCGGCGATCCCGTTTGTTTAAACAAAAGGCGACATTTGTCTCGGTAATTCTCAATTCTAAAATGAATTCCAGAAGAACGCTTACCTTACTTTTGGCCTAGACAATAAGCCTTGTTTATGGCGGATTTGTATTATTTATTATGTTAGAAATTGTTTATATATATGTTATTTTAATTAAGTTGAAATTTACTTACGTCGTCCATAGTAAACAAATATAGTAACTTGCAACTTACGTCATTTTAATACACGAACTTACTACGGACTAACTTTGTGTTGTACAAAGATAAAAAAATATATATTAAAAGATGAGACTTCATAAATGTACTCTTACGTAGCAGTGGAGTCAAAGGGGACCTGGAAACCTAGTCTTAAGATAGTCTGTTACCATTAAGACACTGCCGTTCTCCATTTTCTGTTGAATTCTCGAGGCATTGCAGCGAGGAAAGTAAAATAATTTAATAATTAATTTCTCCATCTTTCTTTCTGTATTTATGCTATACATATTACGTATTCTCATTGCCGAAACCTCAACAAAATTATATCAATACCAATAAACAAACGGAACGACCGCTCGGTTCATTAAAAGCACTGATTCCTCTCCCACATTAAAACAAGCGGTAGGCGGCTTAATAAAAATATAAAGAGGAAAAGTAAAAGCGAAAGCTCGTATATACGGAACACGTACGGCAGCCGATTCTTCGTCACGTACGCAGAAAGAGAGCCTTTATTACTTCCGTACTGCGTAATTGTTATGGAGAACCATCTCTTATTACTCAACTTCGCCATCAGTTAAGTAACCTTAATGAAGCATTAGCTGCTTATATTATTTTCAGTGAAATGTAAGTGATAAAGTTTTGTGCTACAATTTTGTATGGTTGAGGCTTATATTGACATTATATTTTTAGCTTTGCGCTGTACTTCGCACTCAGAAGGGTAGGCAGAGGGGCTGGGCTGGTGTTAAAACACTCCGTTCTCATCCCGTTCCCCTTTTTTCGCTGAGTTCAGAAGGAATTGCGTGTTGAGTGGGTGTACCCCCTTGAGGGGGTGTTTTTAGGAATTTAAACACGCTTAAGCTTTTAACAAACCACATTTTATAAAAAAAAAATACTTTCTTTATTGTTGTGTTCTTTTTATTAATAGTTTACATTTTCAATCTGACAAATTTTACTTTAAGCAACAAATTTTAAATGTCTACCCTAAAAAGCTTGTCAAATGTCAAACCTCGCTATGTTCTACGATTATAATGAATAATTTTCAAAAATTCAAATACGCACAATACGCTACTACTATTTATGTATAACATATAAAGCTTTGATTAAGGGTCGTAGCACAGAAGCTGTAGCTGCGAAGACTGTAAAAGCGACAGATTGGGTTCGATTTCTACTGGAGAATATGAAATATTTAATATTTTCATTTCTTTGCTCTGGTGTTGACGCAAAACGCGGCGTTGAATTCTGCCATTCAACACGCAATGCTTCCAGAATACGGCAGAAATTGTCCCCATTTTCAACTAAAGTGCCTTAAAGCTAAGCCTCTACCTACCTTATTACAAGTGGAATACAGCGAGAACCTGAAAAAACAAAGCAGAAAAAAACAGCCTATAATTAAAAGAAAACACTAGGCTATATTTAATAAACATTTCCCACTAAGCCGACATCGAGTTTCCAAGAAAAGCTTAGCGTGCTCGGTCTCGATGGCCGTGTAGTGACGTGTTAATCTAACTAAGTTATCGTTCGAAGGTACGTACTTACTTGTCGAGGCAAATTGCTCAATCAGAGCTGAGAGGTCAAGCGTGACTTACACCGTAGACCTGGTAATGACTGGGCAGAGTAAGTTATTCATCTATTAACTTTTCATTACTCCAATATTTATTGCTGATAAAAAACCCCTTCAATTACCCCTTTGGAACCTGGTGTTGTGGACGTGAAATTATGTAAAGTGTTGGAAAAATGTTTTTTTTATAAGGGTTATGTACCAAGAAATTGGTTATTCTTTTGTTATATTGTTTTTACTTTTTAAATTATTTTATTATTAATAATTATTTTATTATTTCTAAAACATTAAAGGTTCGGACAGGAAAACATTAAAGGAACAGTATACCATTTGAGAAACTGGTTCCCTTGAATGTCATCATACAACGAAAAAAATTTTTTTTAATATTTGTACATACGTTAGAAGGTCAAGATTTACATCATAGCTTCACGCTGTATTCGTAACGGGGTAATCAGTGAAAAAGAAGCGCCAAAGACCACGATTCCTATATACCTCTATCACCGCATACACTGTTCAACCTCTTCATATATGCCCTCCAGGGTGTCCTCATGCTTTTTACGTGAACTTTCTCCACTATCTTCTATCAAAAGTTTATTTCATACCTTAGTAAGTGTGTTAGTGATAAGAATATTGTTGATTATAGCAGCATACTCTTTACTTAAAAGTTAATATGTATAACAGCTGACCTCATATCTACAAAGGACATGTCAAGGTATACCGTCAACAACAGTCGTGACTGGCAGTGAGAAGCCTGTATAATACTGATAATACGTTCTAACCGCTGTTTACCGGTAGTGTCGCCACACTACATAGGTTTCACTGTAAATTATGAAACCAGTGAACTAAGGCGAAATTAAAATAAGAAAATATACGAATGTTAACGTAATTAACTTATTTTTATTTATATTATTTTAAAAGATACGCGGATTGGTTAGCCTAAGCTAATTTTTGTATTGATTCAAAATGTAGAGCGAGCGAAGCCGCGAGCAGGTAGCATATTATAAATTAGATTTTTCATTTGATTTGGTTTATCTAACACAAAGTATTCTAAAAAAATATAGGTACTACATAAAAAACATTATTATAATTTTTTTTTAAACGTAGAGCCGGCAAAATGGGGACGGCTTAGGAGATACTTGTAAAGTTTCGATTAATAAACTTTAACTAAAGTTGAATATTTAAGCTGCTTTCAGTTTAAGACGGTATCGTAGGTATTTGTAATATAAACTGTTATTTATCTTATTTAAACCCGTTAACTAAATGATGGCCGTATATATTTCTCATCTTCATGTTTTATTATCTTCTCTTAACATTTCATTTTTAGGTGAAACAGAAATATTTTTAATTTTTACAGCGTCACGCTGTATCCCGCCTTTAGCAAAGTAGACAGAGGGAACCTAGTGTTAAGACACCCCATTTCCCATTTCCGCCAGAGAAGGTATTGTGTGTTGAGTAGTGGAACTCAACACACAATACCTTTGCCTTACCTTTGCCTTTGCCTTGTTACCAAAGCGAGGGAATAAATAATTATAAAGACGTATTTGATTTCTGCTTTTTATTTTACACCGCGAAAAATAAAAACTGATGAAGCTATTAAAATGTACGCAAATATCACTACAATTTCTTCATTAATATAAAAATATAATGTTTATATATGAAAGACAAACTTTAAAATCAAAGTTTTGAACTGTCCGGCCACCAGCATTTCTGATTTGGCTTACGAAGCCAGTATCTAAAGTATGCTCTTTATATCTAAACTTTTATACGGAATCCAATCACATGCAGTTTGGTGAAGTATAGCGTCCATACCACTATAGCAAACTTAAGCTACGCTCAAACGTACACTCCACCAAAGAAAACCACCGATATTTGTAACATGACCCTTATTTCAAAAACTGTAAAGTCGATTTTTAGATTTCTAGAAATCGAAAGGTGCACCGTACAAACATTTCTACTATTCTATTCCCTGTGCGGATAACAGAATTTTCAATCAGAGATGTTTCTTTCGACATCTTTGCTTACGCGTTTTCTTTATTTCAGCGGAGTTTATTCAATATTTTATGAGAATCCACGACTGAAATAAAAATACAGAAATATTTTCTAAGCGTAAAATGTCCTTTTTGTTATGTAATTACTATTTCCATATAATATTTAATAGTATTTTATTTTTATAATCTATACTAATGCTATAAAGTTGAAGATTATATTTGGTTGTATGCACTTATCTCAGGAACTACTGATGAATATTCATTTTCAGCTTCGTCCACGCCGATGAAAAGTTAGTAGAAAGATAATTATAAAAAGTCAATCTAAGCTTGGGCTTTAAGCGGAATCACTATAGTTTATTATATTTAATTATTTATAAACATTAGCTAAATACTTTCAAACATATTTTATTTGAAGGCATCTTATATAAAAAAAATTAAAAAATGAAGCACAAATAGACTTAATAAACATCTCCTTTTCTAACTCACCTTCTCACCAAAAAACTCACCTTAATTTTAAATTTAAGCTTTTAGTAAAATTTTAAAGACTGAAAGTGTTCAGGCATCCATAAAGAAACTCCCCTCGAAGGCCGAGACCGGCTCATATAAAACATAAACATGTTTAAAACTGCCGAAACAGTGCACTTCAATTAATTTCAACTAACATTTCGGTAGCTGTTTACATTTTATACTTTGAAGTATGCTTCATAATTTCATAATTTACAAAAATAATTATTTTCTCGATGCATTTTCCTCGCCGTCGCGCCCTCTTCAGGCTTTTCGGGAGTACAAAAAGTAAATTCGTATCCGTCTGAGATACCTGACGAGCTCTCGGGTGGCCAGTGACCTGGCGTTCACTTTTCGTATGCCATTTTATTAATATTCATATAATTTAAAATTAATATTCTAAGTTTTCATACTTGGAATTTAAACAGTGTATCTAAAAGCACTAAACATGTTACAAAGTTTGGTTTTTAATTTTAATTTTTACTAATCATGGGAGATGTGGACCAACGAATGTTTGTATAATGTAAAAAATAAACAGGTAATTAATCTTGAAATGTTGTTTTCATAAAAAAATTACAATCTTCCAATAAAAACGGCATCTCAAGAACGTCCTCAAGATCAGCCTCAGAGTTGAGAGCGGTTTATAAATATAGGCTTAAGAGAACAACGTGTATCGTTATAAACAGTAGCTTACAATTTAATATAATCGTATACATATAAGACGTACAGAACCCTTAGAATATAGTTGAAGTAATATAACATCCCCAAATTTTATTAAAAACGCCTGTATTTATAGTATTAAGAAACGTAGATTCAAATAAATTATACATATATTTTAATTATAACCTTCAAAGAAAATTACTTAGAAAACTTTCGCACTTTAGAGAAAATAACTTTATAAGTGGCGTCTAACTCTAAAACAAATTAATGTAATTAAAGACGAATGGCCTTTCAGTTTTAGTTAAAGTTTTAGTTTAAATTGGAAAGGTGTTGATTATAAAATCCTGAGTTTATTTAATAATTACTTTTCGTACTTAGCTAAGTAAATAATATATAAAAAATACCCAGTTAATTAAGGAAAAAAAACGGTTAAGCGCAAGTCAAACTCACCCACTAGGGCTCCGTACTCAGGATTGTAAAATGAGTTGACAATCATAAGTTTGTGGACCCATTCATTTTGTATGAAGAAGTAGTTTTTTCCTTTATTTCCGATACTAATTTATAATTATATGTTTCTTTAAAAGAATCGACATACATTATGTAAATATACTAAAAATAGTATACTCTATATATATATATATAGAGTATACTATTTTTAGTATATGTATAAACCCATCTTCAATCCAAAACGCTGAGAACAGGATAAGGTTAAATATGTATTACATAAGTACATCGTAGGGCATTAACGTTAATAGCCAGGTCGGTAATACGAATTCTCCCTTCTGAAATAATGTAGGAAGATTATATGTGTAGAATGCTGGGAGAATACTTACAGGTTGACGCATCCGGCCACAAGAGATCCTTAGGATATGTTCAAAGTTATATATAATTTAGCTCGACTTATTGGTCGTTTATATTTGTATATTTTATATAGTAATCATTGAAACCATCCAGGGATGGGGTACAGTATATGGATGTGAATGAGACGGTGGTGGGTTCGATTCCCATTCGGAGGAATTAATATTTTTTTAATTTCAATGGTCTGGCAAGAGTTGAGTTCCGACGCTCAACGCACAATATCCCGGAAATTCTTTGAAAAGTGGAGATCGAAGTGTCTCATCATTAGGTTCTGTCAGTGCGGGAAAAAGCATGAAGCTATCTTTTATCTTTTGTCATATTTAAAAGCTTTTTGTAACTGCCGCCATCTGTCGAACATTATTTGTATGCATAAGAATCTCTGCATATATTAAAATAACTGCATTATATTTAAGTTCCATATGCACACTTCCTAAGACGTCACATCCGGCCACATCGCCCCGTAGACGGTTTAGAGCCAAATTTCCAACGCACAAAGGATGTGGTAGCCCTTATTGAAGGAATACGCAAGGTTGTATACATAAGTTTACGGAGAGTTATTATTAAATAACGTTCCAAGTAACGCCTGGATAGTATGTGCTACTAAAATTGATATATGAGTATTGAAGTTTCAAGCCTTTAAATTATTCTGCAAAAGTTAAGGTTAAGTATCAACAGGAATAATCTAGTGTCAAGACACTCCCATGGCCGTAGGAATAGCGGAGGCCGAGCGCACCTCAGAGTCCAGAGTCCACTCTAGAAATTTTACTGATAAATTAAAATTAAATTAATTCGCGGCGTAAAATAAAAAAAAATCGGACCTACAACAGCAGCGGTCCTTTCAGTAAAATATATTTTTTTATAATTATACTTAAAACTTATATAAATACCTGTAGCTCCTCTGGTGCTGCACGGGCTCGTAGGTGGCGGTGATCACCATCAGGTGACCCGAACGCTCGTTTGCCTTGTCCTTTTTACATAAAAAAAACTTATATAAATAATAAAATAAGAAATTTTAACCCAAAAGGAATGAGAGATTTCTAAGTAACGCTTAGAATGCTTTCATTTGCCACAATTTCCTTCACAATTTCTATCCTATTAAAATTCTTTGCTTACTTTCAGAAAATTTAATCGGATATCAGGTACAGGAACCGCAATCTAATATATTAGCTACGGATCGGTAAAAAGGTAGGCCACATACAAAATTCAAGGTTATTTGCAATACAAATTAAAATTGAGAGGCCAGTCATGGCGCAGAGGCACAAGTTACTGTAAACGCGTGTGTGTTTGTAGTGTGTGGGTTCGATTCTCACTCTAGAAAATGAAAATATTTAATATTTCCATTTCTACGTTCTGGTGTGGAGGCAAGGCCCTGCGTTGAGTTCTGCGACTCATCACGCAATGACTTCAGAATTCGGCGGAAATTGGGGATCGGGATGTCTGAACACAAGGTTCCCTTTGCCTACCCTTCTGTGTGCACAATACGGCATTAAGCTTACAATAATAAATTCAAAAAACGTAGCATTTTCCTAATACAGATAGCTAAAATCCTATTTCTTATATACACAAAACCATAATAATTAATTGAAAAACTTTACAAATACAATTTCCCCAAATACATAGTCTTATTTCCTTGTATGCACTCTTCCATAGAATGAAGTTGACAAGAAAATTTATATTCATAAGAAGAGTGAGACTTGGGGACCGGTGTTGGTATATGGGGGCGGGCCCTCTCAGGTAATCGACTGACAAATGTCTAAGATATTTTACGTACTTCATTTTGTGAATGCCGCAAATAATAGAGTGTTTTTACTTTGAAGACGATATTTTCTGAATGTAACGAAATTGACAATCGCGTGCTTGTCATGTTTTGCTGGAAAGAAATAAAATGGTAGAAAATTATTTGTGATCTATATATATAAAAGGACTTGTCCTCACTGACTGAGGTAAGACGCACGCACAGCCGTAACCGCTGTGCGAAGAAACGTTAAATTTGAACAAAAGTTTACTTTCATAATCTGGACATCCACTAAGAAGGGATTTTAAAAAATTTTAACCCCAAAGGGGTGAAATAGGGGTCCAAAGTTTGTATGGAAAAAAAATTAAATCGGCACAGATTTTTATAAAATTTGAAATTTAGATTTTTAAAAGTATTTAATTGAACACGTGTTTCATCGTTTTCTAGAATTCTCGCCCTAAGAGTGCAAATAAGGGGTTGAAAGTTTGTATAGGTTTTTTTTTAAATCGTCACCAATTTTTATAAAATTTGAAATTCAGACTCTTAAACGTATATAATTAAACACATGTTTCGTGGTTTTCTAGAACTCACCCCCTAAGGGTGCAAATAAGGGGTTGAAAGTTTGTATGGGAAAATCTTTAAATCGCCACCGATTTTTATAAAATTGGATATTTAGACTCTTAAAAATATTTAACTGAACATATGTTTCATGGTTTTCTAGAATTCACCCCCTAACGGTGCAAATAAGGGGTTGAAAGTTTGTATGGAAAAATCTTTAAATCGCCACCGATTTTTATAAAATTTGAAATTTAGACTCTTAAAAATATTTCAACGAATACATGTTTCATGGGTTATTAGAATTTACCCCTAAATACGCAAGCGAAGCTGCGCGCGTCCGCTAGTATTATAATAAAATTAAAAAACAAATAGTTAAGTTATTTTTTTATGTTTTGCTTTACGTTGTATCCCGCACGCAGCAGGATAGGCAGAGGGAACCTAGTGTTAAGCCAGTCCCTGCCACATTTCCCGCCGTATTGTGGACGCATTGCGTATCGAGTGGCGGAATACAACGCTGCGCTTTGCCTTGACACCAGAGGAAGAAATCAAAATAATATTTCATTTCCTCGAGTGGACAATGATCCCACGACCAGTCGTTTACATTTACACACTTGGGCTCCTGTGCCACGACTGGCCTATAATAACTATAAATAACCTATCACTTTTTTTAAATAACTCCTAATTTAAAATATCATTATAAAAACACGCATATAACATAAAAAATTAAAAATAACAATGTTTTCTTAAAAAATGAAAAATATTTTCTATTCCAAAACACCAATGAAAACGTAATAAAAGTTCATTGACCGTTTCATTGATTCCCTTGTAATATTACAATTTCCATCTAAAACGCGAACCCCCAACGGCGTGGTCTTGAATTCTTATGAAAAATTCCCATTTTCTTGCCGTTCTCAGACAATAAGGTGCGAAATTAGGAGAAGAATTACACTCCCTAGGCGCGGGACGTGCTCGGAATCTACTGAGGTGGTCGAATAAATATACTAAAATATTACTGAGAACTTTATCGAGTAATGATTTATATGGGTTGATAATGTTGTTGTCGATCTAATAACTATTGCTTCTTGAAATTTATGTAAATAATTTCATGCTAAATGATGCACAATCCGTACCTATATTATAAATTCGAAAGCAACTCTGTATGTCTGTCTTTTACGCAATCAGGGCCAAACCCCTAATTTAATTGTGATACTGTGTGAACTCATATAGAGATACTTGAGGGTCTCGGGATGAACATAGGATACTTTTTTTTCTCATATTTGTAATATTTTCGCTATATACCAATATATTAAAATACTTATTAATTTGTCATGCAATTTATTCCGCCATGTCAATAACAACCGTCGTTGCTAAGCAACGATTTGCAAAGTTTGTTGTTAGAAAACGTCACCCAAAATGAGCTTGCTTAACACATCTCTCTATTGAAAACTGAAAATAATTTCATAAATATATTAAATGATTATTCGTATAGTTCAAGCGGGCGTAGCCGCGACCGGGTCCACTAGTTTGGAAATAAATAAGTGTATGTACAAGTACGTATATCGTTTCTTTTATTCTTTTGAAATTTGTAACATAATCAAAATTTCATAATATGAAATTATTGTTCTTCTTTCTCTATAAACGCAAAGCTTATTAATAATTAAGGACAATTACTAGATTTTAACTAGGCATTTATAACACTAAATTAGTACAAATTTATTATTCAATAATATACAGTGTTGAGTAGAATGCAGTGTTGAGTAGAATGCAGTGTTGAATTATCCCCAGTGACCTCTACAGCATAAACGGACTTGGGGAGACCGAACTAGATAATGGAGGCCCGTCGTGGTGCAGAGGCACTAGAGTGTGACTGTAAATGCGACTGGTTGTAGGATCGATTCCCACTCAGGAAATTAAATATTTGATATTTTCATTTCTTCGCTCTCGTATAGAGGCAAAGCGCTGCGTTGAGCGCAATGCCAATGAAAATGGGGAGACGGAGTGTCTTAACACTAGTTTCCCTCTGCTGTGTGCGGGATACAATATGAACCTGTTTTTTTATATAAGCCACATATAATCAGGATTTTTACAAGCGTCTTAAGGTAGCACAAATATTATGAAGAATATTAAACAAACAATGTGAGCTATATATAAAAAAAAAAATAAAAACAATAATGCTCCAGGCTGTGACATTACATAAAACACTACAAAATATAAGAAGCCTGCTATAACAAAAACATTTTTCTTACTGTAACCTCGTGTTTACTGGCAAGTGTTTACCATCCCAGCCCCAGATGTTATTCTCCATAAGCCTTCTCTTATTAGGGATTCTGTATGTTCGCCCGCTGGAGCAAAGTATTTTTGTTTTAGCGACATTATTAATATTTTCTCATACTGTTTCAGCTATCAAAGACTGTAGGGCAGATTTATGTGGGAATTCTTGCACATTTTAGCATGGTTACGACCAAATCTCTAAATGGTTTAAAGGGATTTTTTTGTGAATACTAATGTTATAAAAATAATATTTCTGTAAACAAATAAGGTTAAAAAGAGTCAACTTCAAGAACCAAAAAGCATAAAATAACTTAATAACGATTAAATCTAGAATATTTCTTAAGCAAACTGATAGGTTTGAACTCAATTAATAAATATTAAGTTCTTATAAAATATTTTATGTTTATAAAAAAAAAATTCAGACTGCCCATTGAACTTGACACCCATTTGACACTTCTTTTGTCGTTATATTAAACAACCAAGGCTTATGTCATAATATTGAACTTGGCTCTTTTACATATGTATATATTTTTAATGGGACTTACAACTAACGTTAACAATAGGGCGTTAAGACTAAGACGCTTCCATACTCGCACTCAGCTATACAATACAATACAATACAATACATGTACTTTTGGCTTAAGTGTATCAAAGCAATTAGATCGGACAATACACTCGAGTAGCGCCATGAATAATTTAACTTACTAATGCTGTGATACATAACCATTATCCATTTAACACAAAGCACTGTACGTAAAGGATGGCTTAGACGAAGGCAATACCCAAGATACAATATTAAGCACGTCCTACTACAAGCATACTACTGGGAGATAAACCGTTCTTGAGATCGTATTTTGGGTTTAATTTTATTGGGAATTAATTATTGTTTCATTTGGATTCGAACCAGTTACAAGATTATAGGTCAGCGGGAAGTACCACTTATAAAAATGTTGACAAATTTATGTTTACAAGCTGATGAAATGAACTACAATTATAAATTTGTAATTATTTTTATGGGTATATAAATATAAAATTCCATTTTTCGAATCTTGCTTTTATCTTTTACTCGCGTTTATTTAGAAACTTATTTTCTTCTTGAGTTCCACCACTTAACACGCAATGCCTCATAAAATTCGGTGAAAAGTGAGCAACGGAGTGTTTTAACACTAATTTCCTCTGCCTACCCTGCTGTGAGCGGTAAACATCGTGAAGTTGTGCATAATAGAAAAAAACCACATAAAAATCAAAAAAGCGACTTCTTTAACTAATACAATATTCTACATTCATTATTCCAACATTTACATAAAACCAAGGTCACAGTATCAGCAAAATATAATCTAACCCAGAATAAATATCGAATTCTTATTATAATGATTTTGATATCGAAAACTAATATAACCTCGAAGTACGAACGTCGGGAAGATGGTACGGACGCGTTTGGGTTCTGACACTTTCCCAATCTATAGCTGGGTGAAATCTGAATATTTTAATAGATATCTCCGATTTAGCCTTTGTGAAGTAGGTATGGTTTGGAGAGCGATCCAACGAAGTTATATTATACTAAAAGTGGACTATTTAAAAGGAAGCTTCATAAAAAACTATATAGAGGAAAATAAGCAATAAAGTCTTTTATTTTTGAGATTTTTATATATTTTAAATGAAACTCTTTGATGAAACTCTGACCATATTAATCGGACGAGTAGACACGTTACCACGGACTACTGCAAAATGTTTGAGATGTCGGGCGGCTGTAAACGTGATATGTTGTGGATTCGATTCCCAATCGAGGAAATGAAATATTTAATAAAATTATGTTACTTATTTTTATTTATGTTCATTTCTTCGCTCTGGTAACGATTCAACGCTCGGTGTTGAAAAAATTTGGGGAAAAGTGGAAAATGGAAGTGTCTTAATAGGAACGAAGAGTCTTAGCAGTAGGTTCCCATGTTCACTCTGCCACTCCTGCAATGTGCGGGCTACAACGTAAAGTTAAAAAAATTAAGAAAGCTTCTATTTTCTTAACTACTACGAAATAAATAAATAAGCCATTCTTTAATAAATATTCTATCATTACAAATATTACATATATATGAAAAAAATGTCAATCTTTTCAAACATTTCAGCAAAAAATACAACACCAAAGCTTGTTATTCCAATATCGTTCTAAACAGTCATCTTATTCAAGTTACAATATATTGTTCAACAAGGTCTACTTTGTAAAACGATCTTTACAATCTATTTTAAAGGTACGAAAATTGGGGTATTGCCAGCCTAAGTCCTTTTAAGTCACCGTAGATAGAAGGGGTTTGATCTCAATTTTTGCCTGTTAATACAATCGATTATAGCCAGAGGGTTAAGGATTACAATATCAAAAGAACATATAATCCTATGTTTCACGTCAATTTGGTGAAACATTCTCCAAGAGACCAACTTCGAGGATCATATAAAAGCGCGTAAAGCTTTTTATTACTTCGAATTTTTATCTATAACATATTTTATTCCATTTCTATTGATGGAGAATGATTGGTGTTAGCATGTGTAAATCTCTACAATACATAAAGGAATCTCTACTCTCTCTCTCTGTACCACGACAGTGACTGGCTGTAAACGCAATGGTAATAGGTTCAATTCCCATGTAATATTTTGATCCTAGGATCATTTTAATTTCGCCACTTCAATAACTGATATAGATAGACTTATATACTTCCTATCTAATGCGATAGAACTGACTCCACTAAGGTCTATTGCGAAAGTCTCTTACTTGGTTATAAATATTTTTTTTTTGGATTTATATAGCTATGTTAACTTCAACACATATTTTAAATATATTTTATATATTACTCTACCGATTTTACTATGGCTTTTCTGAATAAGATGTTTGGAATGATAATATTTGCAAATTAAGTTTGGAAAAGATCCCTTCCGAGATCGGCATTAACGTGCACAGCATACTAAGCTAATTTTGCAAAAAATATATGTTTTAGAATAGATAAAAGAAACGACCCTGTTGGAATGACTCAGAATAAATATTATATTTTTATATAATTAATAAATATTATATTTAAAAAATATATAATAAATATATACCTCTTTAAATTAATTTAAGTCCAACATTTTATAATTTCAACCACATAAAATACCTCTTAGACTAATATTAGCAGAGTAAGTAGATTATAAGATTTATATACTTACGTACACCTATAGAAACTAATTCTGCGCTGTAATATGTGTTCTCCGTACTGGAATAATCCGAGGAGATTAGAGATGCAGTGTTTTCCACTAATACGTAAAGGTTGAGGGTGTAGATACATTTGGTAATATAATATTTATCGTCGAGCTTGTGACTCTAAACGCGACGGTTGTGAGTTCGATTCTCACTCAGAGCTATGGATTTTAATTTATTAATTACAATACAATGCCTCGGAAAATATCAGTGGGAAGTGGAGAACGGAGTGTCTTAACACTAGGTTCCCTCTCCCTATCCTGCTGCACTTAAAGAAAGGAATTTCCTTTATATATTTTTTTTTAAAAGGGACTTTTTGAACTCTCTCGGCAACAGACAAATAAATTAATTTCATTTGTACAGCAACATGACCACGAGACACTGAGCTATACTTATTAAAGACATGAGGATATATCAGATCTCGACATCTACATACGCATCACTTATCTAACTACGAAGCAATTATGTTGTCTCAAAGATAACTTCATTATCTGTAGTTCTGCTTTTCCATCGAAATGACTCTAAATAGAAAGACCTTGAAGTTTGTCATTTGCTGAGATATAATTTGATCATTATTTAAAGGAATGAATAAATTTAAAAGGTCTCTACTTAAACAGCAAAAGCGGTTATGCTGGAACTTAGACAAGCAAGAATATAATGAGTATTGTTGGGAGTTCAGACGGCTTTGACTCGCCACGGACCGCTTCAATTTCTTTTCTATTAAAATTCTTCGCTTAACTTTAGAGAATTTAATCGGATATCACGTACAGTGACCGCAATATACTGTATATTATATATGTATATATATATATTATATGAAATATGTATATATGTATGTAATAAGAATATTGACACAGTCAATGTTTGGTGATTCTGTGAGAAAAAGACAAAATTATTTCATTGACAGGTTATTTTTTTTATTAAAGTATCAAAAATTGCGATATATTATTTATATTTAAATATTTACGTTAAAGAATATAAAATAAAAGTTTTAGCTAAAATAGATAATAATATTTAATTAATTGTAATACACCAATACCTACAACGGAAAATACAAAAGGTCAATTCTTAAATATTTCATGAAAATGTTAAATATGATACTATAATTGTTACGTTTAAATTAATAATTATATTTTATATATAAATGAAAATATAAAATAGACCACGAAGCTTACTACAAAAGTAAGTAAAATACTTATTATAATTGTATTTACATTTAAACAGCACCTAGGGGAATTAAAAAAAGGAAAAACGTATCACAAGCCTTACAATACTTTTTCTAATATTAAAATGATGTTATACGCGAACGAGAACGTCAGAATAAAAAAAATTGCGAATATATTTTACATCCGGTCAGGTGTCGTGGAAATCCTGGGGGAAATCTAACTTTCCCGGAGGCGCAGACAGCAATCGATTCTATTCAAATTTATGACAGAGAATAACGGTTGGGATATAGAATATGGAGTTGCCTACATAATATTATGAGGTTTTTTTTACTGTTGAATTTGAATAACTAAATATAATTAGTTACTTTTAAAATTAAATATTTGATTATACATACATAACTACTACGTTTTAAATAAATTACCAACGTTTTATTTTTGATTTCTTTCTTTGCAATATCTATCGTTGTTACCAATAAGAAATAAGTTGGTATTAATTTTATTGCAGCACTAAAATCAACGTTTAAAAACAAAGAAAATTTATATAACTTTATTTAACCAGAACGATAATAGAGTTGTTCTAGTTGTTGTTCATTCTACTCATAGGTAATTAGTTAAATTAGCTATTTCGATTGGAGCTTTTTTATAGAGAAACCTTTTTACGAGTTTGTTTGTTTAAACACAAATGACAACAAGTAATGGTTCGAAATTAAAAATTATTTTTGTATTGGTTAGTCCATTTATAGAGAAATTCTATAGGTTCATGTGTTCTTACTTGTTTTCATTTCTTCATAAGGGTGCATGTAAAAGCTAGTTTCAGCAATATACTCCAATAAAAACATTTATTACGAGACCAAGTTTGTTTTATACATTAATTGTATTAAGTAATAACCTCTCCACATATATACTTTAAGCGTACCGAACCCTATCAATAGCCGTCTGCAACTGGCAGGTTAGGCATCGACTTCTCACAGGATTTGCGCCCTTATTTTATTGCCCCTGTCCAAGATTAAACTTTTGCTCCTTCGCTAAAGAAACCTTCAAAATTATATACAGATAAGTACTTCAGAAATATATTTATAATTCAGTAATATACGACAGAATTGGGGGTAAACACGATTGTTATGGATTCAAAGCCACTTGGGATTCAGTCTTAAATATTTTTGGTTCCCCAATCTGACAAAGGCCGGCATTTGGGGTAGGTAATATTTCAATATTCCCCTAAATTTGCTTCAAAAAAAATAACATTAAAACAATCTTAACAATTTTTCAATCTACAACACAATCCGCTTCCATGTCCGTATTTTAATCAAAAGAACAAAGAATCCGTCCTCATAAAGTATTCTTATTAGTAAACTGTAATTCTTTTAATAAAGGAAAACTTTACGAATTTTAACAACCGCAATTTCAACTTAAGATACGACTTCAATATTATTTAAGGGGGAACAGAATAAATTTTGTAGAGGGTAACTAACGCAAAGAAAGAAGTATGGAAGGTGCCGTAGGCAACAAATCTCCATTTTACAGGATTAAAGCACCTCGCTGTTTTATATAATAGAGACGGTATGAAGGAGTCTGAATATTTCACCAGCTACCTAAGACTCTGTGCACATTGCAAGCAGGTGTTGGGTGCGGCGATAAATTTGATTTTCCGTTGCCCTAAATCGACTTTAAAATATTTACATAACATAAGTGGGATGGATCGTTAGTTTGCATTATGTCGTTTGTTTGTTATGTTAGAATATGTTAAGATTTATGGTTTTGCTGAAGTAACGGAAAGTAAAAAAAATACATATTTGACATGTTATTTCCCGTACTGAGGCCAGTCGTGGTGCAGTGGTAAAAAGCATGCGTGGTTCGATTCCCACTCATGGAAATTAAATATTTAATATTTTCATTTTCTGGCTCTAGTATAGAGGTAAGTTGAGTTGAGTTCAGCAACTCAACATACAATGTCTCAGAAGTCGGCGGAAAGTGGAAAACGAAAGTGTTTTAATGGGAACGGATTATCTTAATATTAATTTCTTTCTACCTACCCTGTTAAGAACGGAATATAGCCTGAAGCTACTAAAAACTAAAAATAATAGTCCTAATATCAATTTATAGTATAATCCCTGTATATCTTTAACAACAGTAAGTAACTTTAACAAAAAATTAAGTTAATTAACACATCCAAGTTTAACTTTGAGTGTGTTGGAAACTTTACGCAGTTTTACGATAGAACTACTAATATCAGTCACGAGCCGACGTTGTTTCGACGTTACTGAAGAACTTTCTGAGAGCAAACTTGTTCATATTTATTAAATTTTTCATATTTTTGTTACCAATTTATGTCAGAAACTTCAAATATATTTTACTCTATTTGGACGTTGAAATTCTCAAATTGAGTCATTGAGAAATACGAAATAAATTATAGTATAAAGCTTAAGTAGAAGTGGTGATATTTAATTGGCTAGCATGTTTTTTTTTTTTTTTCATTCACTTTAATATTAAAAGGTAAATTTAAATTATATTTTTTGTAGCTTGTACCTATATTTTTATTACGTACAGTGCCTAAGTAAATTAAAATACTTAGCGAGAGATAAGCTTGTAAAGTTAACTCTCTCCAACCAAATACTACCTCAATATTTTTTTTATTTTTTTTATTTATTGGTTCGCCAAAGCGGGGAAGTGTCTTAACACTAGGTTTTCAGGCTTCCTCAGCCTACCCCACTATGCGCAGAATACAATGTGAAGCTAAAAAATAAATCAGCATCACGCTGTATCCCGCACACAGCAGAATAGGCAGAGGGAACCTAGTGTTAAGAAACTCCGTTCTCATTAAGACACTTCCGTTCTCCATTACATATAAGTACACAATACTCGACTACATATATACCATAATAGGACCGTAGGTGACCATATATCTAGCTAATACGGCCAAGCCTATACAATATTATAATTTTATATCAATTATAATATTCTAGACTAGAATATAAATGAAAAAAGTCAATTTTAAACTAATATAAATACTTGTAATACCTGAAATTCATAAGCTACAACAGTTCCTAGGTACGCAAAGTACTAGATAAGTAATTAAAGTGAACTTAATTAAAATCTCATATTAGTGTAAGCGCTCCGAACAACGGACACTGAGGAAGTTCAACAACAAACCTAACTGGAACTAACTCCGTTTATAAGTCCTATTTAAAATCCCTTTTGAGCTTACTATTTAAATACTAAAGACAGAGTAATGAAAGTTTTTAATGTAATGGAAGGAGTCACAGCAAAAGTTAGCATCGACTTTATTATTACTGAGAATTGTATTTTAAATAGTAAATAAAATTATTTTCCATTTGCGGTGTTGAGTTTTGCCACTCACTTCACAAATACTTCGTCATACGGAACGGAAGTGTCGTAATAGGAACGGAGTGGCGTAACACTATGTCCCCAGGCTCTTTGCTGAACACCAAAGCGAAGACAAGGAAATATAAATAACCTTTTCTACTTAAGTTTATGCTTCTCCTTTATATAAAATAGAGGCTTAGATTATATAAATACGCTATAATTTCAATAACTCTTCAATCTACTAGTGTACATACTTAGCATTTAGTTAATGTAAATAACATTTTAAAATATAAATAACATATTTAAAATAATAAATAAATTATTTGTCTATTTTTTTATTATAATCATGTTATTTTAGTTGATAAAAACAAAACAACAAAATTATTTTTATACCACTGTGAACAACAACAACAATAACAACAGTACCATATCTATAAATAAAAATATAATACAATTTTAATATAAAACGTTTCAATATTACTGAATAAAATGTAGCA
>JAEBDU010000124.1:125118-268341 GCA_016802625.1 Heliconius numata
ACAATTTTAATATAAAACGTTTCAATATTACTGAATAAAATGTAGCAATATGTTACTTGACGACAGATTATTGGAGAAACTAATAAAAGAATCATGAATGGTCAATCCCCACCAACTCTATCTGCCGATCCCACGTATAATAACGCGAGCGGTGCCACAAAACATGACCCAAGTTAAATGCGAGAGCGATTTTATATATATATTCTTTTTGTTTATTAACCAGAAAAATTCTTCTCCAGGCTCACAGGCCTTTTTTACTATGAACCATGGATACTTATCATTTACATAAGGTTTTTTCCAATCTAAGATGAGTCCTTCACTGATATATTTATGTAACATAATATTTTTGTTTTTTTAAACAAATTATATTATTAGAACTCGCTCCATTTACTGTTTAACGTAGAATAGTTGATAGCTTAAACGAATTTAGCATTAAATAAAAGCTAGTTTCTGGTAAAGGATACGGCATTGCCAATTTGAGTTTGAGACCAAAAACTTTCGATATATTTTTGAATGTGTAACTAATATATATGTATATAAGACCAGTGTTAAAATAAGTCAATAGCTTTTTAGAGAAAAAGAAAATAATCGTATCCCAAAATCTAAAAGGATGGTAATTGTACGCAAATTGTACTTATCCTTTATAGTCTACATTTATTCTTGGTTATGTTCCACAAAATAAAACGACAAATTTTGCGCTTTTTTCTGTAAGAAAGTAAGTAATTCATTTAACATATTAATAAATTGATTATTACTTTCATATTGGACCATACAAAATCGCGGCAAGCTGGCAAACACTGATATTAGTTTTCTGTGTAAGCAATTTTCGTAAGTGTCCTCTGTTATTCGTACGTAATGCGGCCCTAACTCTGTTGGCTTTGATACCACGTGGCGTTTATTGAATCTTAATAAAAACGTGTCGACGCGCTGTAAATTGTATCAAAAGCTGACCAATATCAGGGAAATCTTATATAAGAAAATACATGTATGGTAAAGCCGTAGGGACAGCGGGGATGGGGTGGTCCGTGCCCACCCTATGATAGTCTTGTGCCCATCCCAGAAATTTTAAAGAAAAAAATTGGCCCAAAAAATTAAAAAGATCATTTTAGAGGTCAGTCGTGGAAGGCACCAGTGTGTGACTGTAAACGCGACAGATTGTGGGTTCGATTCCCATTCGAGAATATGAAATATTTGATGTTTTTATTTCTTCACACTGGTGTCGAGGTAAAGTTTGTTGAGTTTCACCACTCACCACACAACACTTCCAGAATTCGGTGAAAAGTGGGGAGCTTATCTTAACTCTGAGCTTCCCCTACCTACCCTGCTACATGCATAATACAGCATGAAGCTGAAAAAACAATATTTGTATAAAAACAAAGATCAAACAAACAATTTAACTGCCCAAAAGAAAAACCTGAAAAATTAATGCAATTCAAGAAAAAACATACGTTAGAAAGGAGTTACGTTAAAATGGGGATGGAGAAGAATTTATTTTATGAACTAATTTCGTTGTGACATTCCTTATATGCGGGATGCTTGAGGGCATAGGCATTTTTTCGGCCACAAACGTGGCTGGTTGTGTTTAATGAAAACTCTGTACCGCAATATGCCGCGGGGGACTGCTTTTTCTGATTGTGGAAATTCAGCTTCATATGAATATTTTTTATATGTTGTAGGTACCTTTTTTAATGTTTTTCACCAAAGCTATTTTTGGAAACTAAAAGAGAATCCTCTCTTTTAGTTTTTTCAGCAATGTTCAAAAGAAAACTAGTGTTAAGACACTCTGTTCTCCATTTTCTATGGCCTCATTAATAATAAATAAACAAGGCCATGGCAAATCGGGATTAATAATTAATATTATAGTTTTATTATTTGTATTTAATGCACATTATTGAATCTTTCATGAACAAATTTCTTTAATTTTATAAAAAAAGAAATTAGAATACGTACACGTAAGCATATGCTTGACATGTATACGAACTGAAAATTCTATCTTAAAGAATTCTAATAAAATAAAATAAAACACGACTTCGTACAAGAATCCCTCAACACTCCAGAATCTTAGAAAACATTAAAATATTGCATAGTATCAGAAGGAAGCTTAATAGCAACGGAAGGTGAGCTCAGGAATTTGCAATAAGCCCCCACCTTTGTCTCGGAGAAGCGTTCTACGGCCTTTATTTCCCAAGTTCCTTGCATTTCATCCACATATATACATGTATACATAGTAAAATACCGTCCGAACACATTTTTCATTTCTCCACTGACAATTTTGAAACAATTTATCACGTTTTCTATGTTATTTATATGAAAAGTGGAATCGATGAGGCCAAATTTTTTTGTTTCATGAAAAATGTATAATGTAAAATAAAGACTGTAATATGAAATTTTAATCACGATTAAATTCTCCTTCTATTTTTTTTATCAACATCTCAAGTACTTAAAAATAATATGAGATACAAATTCGTGGTATAGACATTAATATTAGATTTCCAATAGAAAATAAACTGTAATATTGTCGAGAGTTCATTAAAATATAAGGGGCTTTTATCTTCTCATATATAAAAGTATTAAGCTAAAATCGTTCGGAATCTCGATGTTCTAACAAGCGCTGACAAGGAGGACAAGTCGTTGGCGACATTCCTAATGATAGGATTGTATAACAATGGTGCATCTTGTACTTGAAGTTGTTAAACTTCTATCTTTTTATGCTATTTAACCTTTATATTTGAGTCCATTACACTTATATTTGAGTCCATTCGTGGCAATGGGGCACAAAGTGCTACTATCAACGATACGATTGATTGAATTGAATGGGTTCGACTCCCACTCGAGAAAAATGAAATATTGAATATTTTCATTTCTACGCTCTGGTGTAGAGGCAATGAAATATGCAAATGCGATGCCTCCAGAATGGGAACGATGTCTTAACGTTAGGTTCCCTCTGCCTACCTAGTAACGGAATACAACGTGACGCTAACTTTTACATACTACTTTTACACAAAAAAAACATTTTAATGTAATAATGCATACAAGGATTGTTGTTTCAACTCCACCGCTCTTAATAATTATATGTTTATGTGAAACATATATCTCTAATATATATTTTTATTGTATTTGTACGTATTTTGACATAGAAAACCTTGACATAAATTACCTTGTTTTTTACTTCTGTCCATAAAGAATCACCGCACGGTAGACTAATATGGCCTAACAGATTTATATAACCCATTCAGAGTATGTTCTTTAATAAAATAAGTCAATTTAGCCTCAATATTAGATATTCATATATTTATATATTTTGATATAGATTTGTACCTTATATTGTCCAAATCCAATCTTACATTCCTGTACGCAGTTTACAGACTCTATTGAAAAGCAATAGAAAAGAAATGGAAATTACTTTCCAGTATACGTATTTCCACCATTGAACTTTTCTACAACCGATTGAATATTGAATCCATCAAATATGTAACCATTTAAATTTAATTTGGCAAAACGAGACGTGTACGTGTAGTAGGTACTATTCCAAACTCATAACAGCCCATTTCCTCGGTATAATATCAGTTTCAATGAAAATAGAAACTTTTCCCGTATTGGTAAATCTTTTTAGGGCTGAGAAAAATAATTGGATCGGTTGAAAGCAATTACATCCGGCGAGCAATTTCGATCTCAACATCGACGATTTAGATAAACTTCGTATTAAATCGATTTAGTCCTCGATATACTCGTATACTTTTACTTTGCAATTGTTTTGGATTGCGATACCGTAATGGAATTTATGGTCTTAATAGCCAATTTCTTTTCAGTTACTTTTCATTATATTTCCTATTTTTTATTAAATTATAAATATTTTTTTATTAATAATATGTCGTAAATGTGTATAAAATAAAATAGAAATATAAATAATAATAAAGCTTAGGAAAGCTTAGAGATAAACGAGCTTCGTTAAATACATTATCAACTCTGTGACGAAGTTGGCAAGTTGCAATCGAATTCCTGACGACCACGAAATACAAGTAACTAGGGATTATGTACTCATGCTCGTAACTTCTATTAACGATTATATGGAGAAAGACTTTTTTAATATATTTCTTTTCAGGTTCACGCTGTAACCCGTATGTAACAGGGAAGGCAGAGGGAACCTAATGTTAAGACACTACGATCCCCACTTTCCGCCGAATTCTAGTAGCATTGCGAGTGGTGGAACTCAACGCTGCGAGAAAGAAATGAAAATATTAAGTAATTAATTGGGCCACGACTGGCATTAATATCGTATAGTAAAATTGAAAATGTTAAATATTAAACTGTAGAAAAGTATAGCATTGTATATGTTTGCTCAGCTTAGAGCTTACAGTTTATACGTAGGATTCAAAAACAATTCTACAAGAATTTTCTGTTTCTCGTAATCGCTATAAGTTTCCAACGATTTTGTACTGAGCGAATACGAACTGACGTACGGATTTTAATTTCATATACATATATGAAACCCCTACATGTCCTTTCAACTTTATCGCTGAACGATATTTGTTTACAAGCGCTATAAAAAAATATGTCGTCTATATCGTTTTTATTCAAGTAAGATAGACAGTAAAAGTGAAAGCATCGTTTTATCTTTTATGGTACAGTAAATAAATTGTGGAACCCGTCGTGACGCAGAGGCACAAAGGTGCAGCTGTAACGTGACGGATGTGGGTTCCATCCTCACTCGAGGGAATGCATTTATTATTTTTTTCATTTCTTCGCTCTGGCACCAAGGCAAAAGCCGGGCGTTGAGTTCCGCCACTCAACAAATTCATCGGAAAATGGGGAACAGAGTGTCTTAACACTAGTTTTCCTTTGCCTACGCTGCTGTTTGCGGGATACAGCGTGAAGCTATTTATTTTTTTATTTAATATTTTTATGAAACCACCCAATCCTCCGTAATATAACAGCATGAGACGGTCTCACAGAAATTGTATTTGAAGCTTCAGAAACTTGAACATTAGCCACTAACTTTTTCCTCGTAACGCATACGGTTGGATGGTCGCTAATGGGGAACTGTTCCTAAGCAAGTTTCCCTAAGAGAAAAAGTACGCTCACATTCCATCTCGTCTCATCCATGGTTTAAAACTTTTTCGTTTCTCTTAAAGGAATAATTTCTGAACGTATAACTAGTAAGTACTTGAGGGTTTGAAAATTTTATGTTGAGCCAATATCCAATTCAGTAAGTTCAATATGCACAATTATTACTTTTCTTTCAAGATTTTAAATAAGCTTAGCAGATTTTAAATAAACTTAGCATTTTTAATTAACAAATAATCGAAGGCTAACATAATATTGAGTTGAAACATTTTAATATGATTTTTCAATGAGCAATAATAACACCAAAAAATCTTCAAACACTATAAATTTTGCAAATATCATTTTCAAAAACCATATTAGAGTAATATAAAAAAAACACCTGATATTTGAATTGTCTACACCGAATATCTAGATAGTTAAGGCTAGACTGGGTTCACATGAGGTCTCCAGTGGGGGAGTTTCGGGGGCCAGAATCAACGTTCACAACCAATATTAGCTTGTCGACGTTAGGGTAGGAACGTAGGAGGAATAAGAATGACTTGCAATGCACGCTACGTAGTATCGCTATACACTGAGCAAACTGAGTTGGTGTTTCCAGTATCACGTAGACGATTTCATTTTTACTCCTTAGTTTGCGTTATGTATTTACTTAGTTTCTGTTTTTTATTTTAATTTTTGGGAGTAAAGTAAGAATATTAGTAGAGTTTTGATTGCATTAGGTGTTAAAGTAGATTATAGGTACTTATATGCTAAAGTTAGTTAGTACAATTTTGTCATATTAAAATTACAACGCGAAATTATAATTTTGTAATTTTAAAGTAGAACTCGAAAACAGCATAGTGATGTGCATGTCCATCCACATTATTCTTTTGGTTTATATAAAAAAATCTATACAACTGGGAATATTTATTATTGTAACGAAAACACATACAATTTACTTTTTCTCCAAAACCTACTAAAATAAAACATCCTACTATAACTTTCACTACCATTTTTTATTGTTATTTCTCCAAAAAAGTACTAAATTAAAACCAATATTTCAACATTTATAATGTTTTTCATACATAAGTGTACTTTTCACCGTTCAATATATTGGCAATTTAAAGGGTTGAAGGGAACCCTATTACAAGCGTTTCATCCATCACGGGGTTGACTCAATTGACGTAAATGTCAACACTTAACCCTAGTTGCCTAACCTTGTGTTACATGAGGATATTAATATCTTAATGGATTATCATTTCATCTAAGAAATGAAACTTTGTTTTTGTTTCATTTATATTATATAGATTTTGCTATATCTATTTATATAGAAATCTATACAAATATTTTTAAGCTGAAAAGTTTGTTTAGTTGCATATGCTAATCTCATAATCTTATCTTTTGATAAGTATGTTTATTGGTGTACGCTAGAAGCTATATTACATCACCTTAATCGTTTCGAAGCTCACTATAGCAGCTGAAGTTGACTGCCAATCTTCACTAGTTGGAGAGGCACATTAAGAAGAAGAAGAAGAAGATAGCAGCTGAATGCATCATGTAGGTACTATTCTTAATTATTCCCATTCGACCACACGGTCAAAGCCAAAAAATATATTAATCCTTTAACATATATAAATATCTCTCTGTTTTCAGTGTGTATTGAATACATGATTTTCAACGTAGCAAGCAAAGACAACTTTAATCTATATATATAAAAGGACTTGTCCTCACTGACTGAGGTAAGACGCACGCACAGCCGTAACCGCTGAAGGTAGAAACGTGAAATTTGGACAGACGTTTACTTTTGTAATCTGGACATTCACTAAGAAGGGATTTTGAAAAATTTTAAACCGAAAGGGGTGAAATAGGGGTTGAAAGTTTGTATGGAAAAAAAAATAAATTCACCGATTAAGGCACCGATTCTTATAAAATTTGAAATTCAGACTCTTAAAAGTATTTAATTGAACACATGTTTCATGGTTTTCTAGAATTCTTCCCCTAAGGGTGCAAATAAGGGGTTGAAAGTTTGTATAGAATTTTATTTAATCGGCACCAATTTTTATAAAATTTGAAATTCAGACTCTTAAAAGTATTTAATTGAACATGTGTTTCATGGTTTTCTAGAATTCACCCCTTATGAGTGCCAATAAGGGGTTGAAAGTTTGTATGGAAAAATCTATAAATCGGCACCGATTTTTATAAAATTTGAAATTTAGACTCTTAAAAATATTTCATTGAACACATGTTTGATGGTTTATTAGAATTCACTCCTAAATACGCAAGCGAAGCTGCGCGCGTCCGCTAGTTTATTTATAAAATCTTATTCTATTTTTTATTATAATGTAATTTCGTAATTAAGTATGAAATAACAACATATAAACTGACCCTAAAGAAAGATTTATGAGCGAACTCTGCCCCCGCGTACTCGCACGTCAAACGTGATGACTCCTGTCAATCTTAAAATTGTCTGCAACATAAAATTGTGGAAAACAATCACTTAGCTTTACAACTTTTCTCTTATTTATTTATCCATACCTATATTATAAATTCGAAAGTAACTCTGTCTGTCTGTCTGTCTTTTACGCAATCAGGGCCAAACCGCTAATTTAATTGTGATAAAATACTCATATGGAGATACTTTAGGGTCTCGGGATGAACATAGGATACTTTTTTTCTCATATTTGTAATATTTTCGATATATACCAATATATTAAAATATTTATTAATTTGACATGCAATTTATTCCGCCATGTTTACAACAACCGCCGTTGCTAAGCAACGATTTGCAAAGTTTGTTGTTAGAAAACGTCACCCAAAATGCTTCCTTAACGCATCTCTCTACTGAATACGGAAAATAATTTCATAAATATATTTAATAAATATTCGTATAGTTCAAGCGGGCGTAGCCGCGTACGGGTCCACTAGTATCTTTATAAAACACAAAAAGCTGTAAAAATATAATGTAACCACATTTTAGTACAGATAAAAAAACTTACGCTCCCAAAAATAATTACGCTTTCACAGTAAAGGCATTTTCTCTCTTCAGCAACAATTTCGTTTTAAAAAAATAAAGGCGATATAAAAAGCGATGATTTGAGAGCGGGCCAGCGAGGACTAACTTCACCATTCATCTACAAAGTAAACCCCAAGTCGAACCCTCGAAACTCATTAAAAGTAAATCCGCGTGCATTTTCTAAAGACGTTGAATTAAAGCTTCTTTAAAGAAATTTTCTTAAAACTGCAGGCGGGCGCCTCATTTGCCACTATTGAGGCGTGCCCATAGTTCAATGCTACCTTTTTAAATCAACTAAGATTGAAATGTTCAGAATCCACTTTGAAAAACAGTTTCTTGTTTTTATTCTGAACAAAATATCTTTGTGGTTTCAGTGTTATAAAGGTATTAAATGTAACACCGCGAGAAAAGCACAAGTTTTTCTAAAGGGAAATTTTTATTGCAACTTCCACTTCGCTTTAAACATCGAGCATCTCGCTGTGTAATCAAAATAAATAGTGGTCTTACTCGCACAATATTATTATCTGTTCATTTATTTATATTTTTACGTTTTGTCCTGTTATAGTGTACCTAAAGGGAGGTACCTACAGGTATAGGGTACCTAAAGGGAGGTATCTACAGGTATAGGTTACGTATAGGATTTCGCCGCAAAGCAATCAAATTTGCGTGCCATTTTAATTCCATTGATAGCACCGTTTCAATCGCTTTAGGTAGGTATTCGACAGCATACAAACATGAATTCAATGATTTACGGGATAGCTAAAGCTGTAATCCTTAGATAGTGGTACAAGGCAAGGGTTTCTGTTTATTTAATAACGTTGTGCCGACGCGATAAGAGATGCCATTGTACAAATCCTGCGAAGTCGTATTATATCCTTAGACTAGGTGGGATATTAAAAATTTCATTTAGAACAGTGATCTCTTTTGTCATGAATTTTACAAGCTAGAGGTAAAACAGTAAAAGCAACACGTTTAAACCCTTCTCCACCAAAACGTTTACTTTATTTCAACATATTATTCTGACGTTTTATGTTGGAATGGAAGGTGCTTCATTACTTTCGAGGTAATTTAGAAAATGTACAAAATGAGATGTAAATTTTTATATTTTACTATAATAATTTACATTTTATAAGAAAAATACATATTTTAGTGCACTTTGTTAATTTAGACTATTTCAAATATATATAGTAAAAGAGACAGAATACAGAATTGTAATACTGTATTTGAGGCAGTATAGTTATACAGAGTAGTGTAGTTCTGCGTTCGATTCCCACTCGGGGGAATGAATTAATAATATTTTCATTTCGTTGCTCTAGTGCCAAGGCAACGGCGTGGCATACAAATCTGCCACTCATCATACAATGCCTCGAAAATTCGCCTATCCTTTCCTGCTTTTTGCGGGATATAGCGTGAATAAAAAAAATATATTCACGCTATATCTATATATATATATAATATACTATAACTATTGATGAATCGAAACTCGTTGAAATTTCGTTACATAATATTCATTTGAAACGTCCATGTCCGCTCTGGCGGTATTGCCCTCTTTGTCACCCCAGTTCACGAGGCGGACTGCTTGGCAAACACTGATATTAGTTCCAAAAGTACTCTCCTTGAGTGTTTCCGACTATATTTCATTTGTTTATTATTTCTTTGCAAATCCATTACTTAACAAAATTAAAGTTTGTAACTTTGTCTTCTATTATTATTGATAAATAATCTTTCTTCATAAAGTAACATCAAAACAACTTGCTGACTGCTTGTTAGTAAAAAATACTTCCTAATGTTATTTCTGCAGTCCATTCGATTACTATTTAAGACAGAACCTATTTGTATTATTTTCTAGGGTTCCGTACCTCAAAATGTAAAAACAGAATCCGTATAATATTACTTTGTTGTCCGTCTGTCAAGACCATTTATATCGAGATCGCGTAGAGATATCAACCTGAACTTAATACCTATACAAACTTATAATTGCAGTTCACATCATATAAAATGAGTGCAAATACCTGCAAACTTAAGTTCGTATTTTTTTATAAATTATTTAAACGTATTACACGAATGATATATGAAATAATTGGATCATAACAATTTGATATTTAGCTTATAACAAAGGAAACAGTTGCGAACTATCTAATGAAATAGCATTTTTCAACAGTATCATAATAAATCTTTAAGATTTAAATACTTAACGTTGTTTTCATATTAATAATATTTACTTTAAAAAAGATAACAAATATATTGAAGCATTATTATGCAAAAAATCACATCCCATATAGAATGCCTCCCTAAAAATGTGAATCAATGCTCGGCGTACTGGAAAATGGCCATCTTCGAAATTAATGGATATTTTATTGCGTTCGATGTTAAATTGCTTGTGATATAATCGAAAATCATTTAAACGTATTCAAATATTTTCATTGACGTGCCAGTATGGCACGTGCCCGTATGGGAAATATTAAATTATAATTGTTTTTCCTCTTAAATACTTGCCGAAATGTGGAGGCATTGTGTGTTGAATGACGGAGCTCAACGCCGCGCTTTGCCTTTCATTACCTCGAGTGGGAATCGAACCCACAACCTCCCACGGTTACAGTCATACGCTTGTGCCCCGACAATAAAAATAAGCAAATAACACTCCCTCTTCATACCCCAAGCGTTTAGCTTAAAGCAATCGCATTAGACTACGTATTTCTACAAGGAAAATAAGAATTTGAAATATCCGGGGCTTAAATTGCCCCATTTTACCGCAGACTGCGGAGAGTAATGAAAGAAAAGTTCGCTTTTCATGACACATAGATTATTCTTAGTGGCCTCTTTTACCCACAATGTATGTGAATTTCTATATAAAATTTTATAGCCGCCTTCGTGATTTTAGCTCCAATTTCAGGAATTTATTCTTTTTACTTCGGCTTTATTAAGCTAATAGCTGTTACCTGAACTAGCAAATGTTAATCTTTTATAATATTATGTTTTTTAATGTTAGTATTTTTTTTATAATAACGAAGTGATTTGTCACTACATTTTTTTCTGTGGCCACCGCAAGAAATAGTGGGTAAGTATGAAATTGAATAATATTACTATTTTTTCTAAACCCAAAAAATATATGAAAGAAACCTATCGATGCTATATATCGATATCGAACTCTAGAGATCCTTTTGTCGGTCACAATTGAAAAGCATTATATACGTTACTACGAACTTCAATGGTCATCGACAATGTAATGTGGGTAGATTAATAATTAATTAATCGGTAAATATTGATTTATTTTTATAATAGTAATTAATATGGCTCTTTTAATTATTTATTTATCACAGAAACATACAAATACTAAAAATAGTATTCCTGCTAGAATAAAATTAACTGTAATACCCACTTTTTGTTCGTTAAAATATAAGTAATAGAAATATCTTCTCTATACACATAAAAACCTTTAAAATCTATATATTTCTTTCAGTATTTACATTTTCACATTGGTAAAATAATATAATACATAAGTAGTTCATTGTATTCTAAAACTAGAATAGATATCTACATATTATCAAGAAGTATTCGAATCGTAGCCATTGAATTCTAAGCGAGACGAGAGTGGGATGTACCTATGAAATATAATTCTACTACAGTAGGCAGCTATATATAAACTTTCAATTTTTTTATCATCTCGCTGTATCCTGGTCTTAAGACACTCCGTTGCCCATTTTCCACCGAATTCTGGAAGACATACGTGTCGAGTAGCGTAACTCAACCCCGCATATTATTGGTTAAAAAAAATTAAAATTAGCTTCACGCTGTATCCCAGACACAGCAGGGTAGGCAGAGGGAACCTAGTGTTAAGACACTTCTTTCCCCACATTCTGCCGAATTCTGGAGGCATTGCGTGTTAAGTGGCAGAACTCAACGCCGCGCTTTGCCTCGACACCAGAGTGAAGAAATGGAAATATAAACGTAAATAAATATTTCACTTCCCCTAGTGGAGATCGAACCGACAACCGTCGCGTTGCATTCACACACTTGTGCCGCTGCGCCACGACGGCTATTATTGATTATATTTCTCATATATGTTTATAATATAACTTTTATAATAACATTTTACAGATGTATAAAATATATCGCAAACTTTTCTACTAAAAGTGAATAAGGATCAACTAGATTTCCACCTTACAATGTAGTCAACGGCGTTGTGCAATGTTTACTTAAGTAAGTGTATTCCAAAGAGAAGTTAGTTAAACGTTTCTCCTACCTGAATTATAAGGCAAGTGTCCGGCTTCAAGTTTAAGACTTTTCCGCTAAAACTTCTACTCTTCCTTCAGCACTAAAGTTTAATTGTTCCAAAAGTTCAGAATTTGTCTCAAAATATAACTTCCTCTCTTTAAACAAGACGACGCAACTTAAAAGGAAATAGCATCTTAATCACACTAGAACTTTGAGCAGTTGAAGGTTTTTAAATAAATAGAAAAACTTTTATGTTTAATAACTTTTACAGGTTCAAGTTCTTCGATTTTCACGATTATTACACATTTTAAATTAAACTATTTTAATCGGATTAATCGCGTATATTTTACATTTTTGGAAATCCGACGTTTCGAACACTTTGCAGTCCATGGTCGCGGGTAGACTGAGGACATCCGTCTGTCAGTTGACGATTGTTATATCAAACTACCGCCAACGATTTCTTAATTTCCTCGCATACAACCCTGGATTCTTGAAGATTTTATGAGTGGGACCCAGGTGGTAGAAAGCTTCCAGCCGTCCTCTCTGTTGAAATTAGGATGTTTTTGTATTTCAATAGTAATCCAATTATTCCAATGTGCATATTATATTAATAAAGAAAATTTATACGTATTATTAAAAAAATGACAGATTGAGCTCATGGTGACGCCGCAGGGGTACAAGCGTGTGTTGCATGGTTGTGGGTTCGACTCCCATTCGGGAGAATTACTATTTATTAATAATTTTATTTCTTCGCTCTAGTACCAAGTTCCACCACTCAACACGCAATACCTCGAGAATTCGATGGAAAGTGGGGAACGGAATGGCTCCAAACTAGGTTCTCAGGTTCCCTCTGCCTACCCTGCTATATACGGGGTACATGAACCTACAAAAAATAAAGTAATATTTTTAAAAACAACACACATATTCACAATGGGCAAATATAAAATTAAATAAAACAAAAATATATACGATTCGCATTTTGAATACATTTGCATAATGCATAACGAACTGTGCACTTAAACTATTATTTGAGGTAAAAAAGCTACTAAACATAATTTGCACAAACCATTAAAGTTAATAAATGTTTATTATTGCAACTGATTAGATATTATTACGAAGTTAATTATCATCGTTGGTTAGCCTCCAGCGTACCCCACAGCGATGTTTGCTATAGTTTTATTATATTTTATTTTAGAATTGCTATTTACTTTATTTTATATAAATACTAAGAACAAACTGTTTGAAATGGATAATCTATTTTCCCTTGGAACATTTCAATCAGAGGACAAATAGAAAAATAATATTCTTAGTATTAGATATTCACAATATATACTTTTATTATGTTAGAGAAATAAACTGTACATTTTTAAATATAAATGAATGTAAAGAATACATTTAATAATATAAAAACTTATTCTTTCGACAGCGGGACAAGGGTCCTGGCCATCAGTGACTATGGCTTCAGAGAGAGGAACCTCTCACAATTCTCGCCGTCTCAAGTAATACTGCCTTCTGCATTCAATACACAATGCCTCTAGAATTCATCAGAAAGTGAGGAACGGAGTGTCTTAACACTAGGCTACCAATCAAAAAAACAATTTGTACTATCACATCAAATTTTACAGCTCTAAATATTAGGCTTAGCGTAAGTCCGTTTTATAGCGTGCCTTATTTGAGAGAGAAAAAACGAAAGTCACGTTAATTAGGATGTCAGCTACGCAAATAATAATCCTCGCCTCATTTTGTATGCGGGATGCGGTTGCCCCAAAAATCTTCTTTTATCTCTGCGTTTTTGGACAACACAATTTGAGGAATATTTAGTTAATTCTGCCCCCAACATGATGGAGAGACCTGGAAGTACTTGGTGGGTTACTGGATGTATGGAACTGTCTATGGCTCTATTTAACCTATTTATTTTGTATGGCATTGTGCCAAGTAGAATTATTTTTTAAAATATTAAATAATCATTTCAACTTTTAATTTGAATACAGTATATATAATTACTTCGATTCCAATTCCACAAAAAACAACAAAGTAATTAATAAATCTAAAAGAATACAGTTCGATAAAAGAAATAAATATTTATTTTTATGACTGACATATCAGCTATAAATCTTAGATGCTAACTAAAGCAAAGCTGAGGGAAAAGACGCTGAACGAGCGCGTTTCCATGGAAAAATAAAACAAGAATCCTATCACATAATTGTGACGAACCTAATAAGTATCTTCTGTTTGATTAATATAAAGATTGGTCTCATCTGATAAGCAAAAGCATATACTTTTGATACCCAAATTCATCCAGATTTTTAAGGAAATATCACATGAAAATCTCTATTCTACATAATATATACTTTGAAATTATATGAAAAAAAATAAAAAAACGACTTCAATAGTCAATTCAGTACATTTAAGAACAGAACTCGAATCCTAAAATATTTTTATAAGGATATAATTTCCATTTCTATTCGCATGTCTGTAGTAACACTAACACTATAGGCTTGCCTCACAAAAGCTCATTTTGTTTTATAGTCCTCGATGTAAACGCCCAACCCTTTTAAGGGCGATATTTACTTACATTACACTATCGACTGTTCGCTGGAATTACGACTGTATTACTCGGGAACTTCAGATAAACAATCAGTTTGCGAAGGAACCTGAATACTTATTCGAAGTACTCCTTTGATAGTTAAGTAGGTATCGTAAAACGTAATAGTTGATATATTTATTACACCTTTATTATACATTTTGTAACTGAGTTATTTTTATTGTGGAATGGAGTTTTTAGCTTTCAATATAAAACAATCCTGATAAAGTATACAGGGTGGAAGAGGCAGCGCTTCTATTATTGAAACTGCATATAGGGTAATATATTTCAAACCCAGACCTAAGAAATTAATCAAGGTACCTCAACAGTTTGGACGTAGGATTTTTTTTTCATTTCACGATTTTTATCCATACCTGTATTTCGTATGACGCACACATACGTATGCGACGTAGCCGGTTTGACAGGTAAGTGTGTGCGTGCCTATGTTATACTTTACAAATGGCGTTTTATTTTAAAACGATAATTTTATTATTTATTTTGTTTGAAAAAATAACTTTTTTATTTTTGGGAATTATTTTTTTTCCGAATTATATTAGGCTTTTATAGAGTAGTTAAAACTGTGGTTTCATTTAAAGTGGTGCTGACAATTCCACCCTGTATATAGCTTCTGAAGTTGTGTATGTTTTTAACTATCTATTTAAAAAAAATAGCTTACGAATATAATTATTCCGAGTCTGTACCGACATTAAAGATATATGAGAAAAATTGTATTGGGGATATTATAATGCAATTGGATTCTCCAAAACAATGTTTTTTTTTTATTTTGTCTGTTTATATATGCGTTTGTTCACGCTTACCTTAGACACGGTTTAACCGATTTAACTATTGTATTTTGACAATAACAATATCATATTCAAAATTCTTCCTTAAAATAAATATAAATTTTAAACAGAACCTGTTTTAACTTACGCGAAACAAAATTTCGTCAAAAACTTGTTCACAAGGTAGGTAAATGCCTACACAAGAATTTTTCACATGAGTTGTAAGTATTGGTGGAAAATTTAGACGCGCGTTAAAAGATTTTTACCGTCGTCGGTGCCTACTGCCTGCCTACTTTGAAGGTTCCCAAGTGTCGTGTGGATTCCGGGATAATAAAGTTTCAGGGGATTTTTCGGCGTTTATGACGGCTGGTGAAAACGTGTAAACAAGGGTGGCCGTAAATTCTTTTGACATGGTAATCTGCTTTAGCTTCTCGAAACGGCGTAGTGTTTTTCCTTTGTATGCTTTAGTGCTGTGTGCCAGCCCGATATTACATTAAGGTTTTTTGTTAGTTTCACATGTTATCTACTAGAAGATCTTGTCCAAAATGTGAATAGAATAGTATAGGTACTATGGAAATGTTTTATATAGAAACGCAAAATTAACAATAATAAAGTTATTTAAATAATGAATATCTAGCACAAAATGATTAAGTTTATAATATATAAAAATGAGCCTAAAGAAATATCTGTTTTAAAAAATTAAATAGAATAAGTACCTAACTACATATTTGATGTGCTTACTTGTTTCTCATTAAAATATTAGCATAAAAGATTCAATAACTGCGTGCTCCTTCACCGTTTTCGAAATAGTCTCTAAGAACATTACATTCTAAGCTAAAACACCTTTAGCTTAAAATTTAAATATATCCTCCATTAGAATGCCTGTAGTTTTAATATCCCTGTTAAATTATTTATTTTAAACAGCACAGGTTATTGTTGAAGCCATAAATTTCAAAACCAAACCAAATGACAAATCAAGAGTTTTAATTACCGCCATCTATGAGAAATATATGGAACCGTTTGGTATTTCGAATCTGATACAAAATATTTAAATTGATATTTAACTGCGGTAAATATCTATATAATATCTTTCATCATAAAAATACAATAAAAATATTCAATTTAAATAAATAAAATTAATTTGCTCATTTATATAAGATACAGACTATAAAGTTCCATAGCGTTTGTGATTATCTGTGGTGAACATGAGTTGCTTGTCTACTTGTCATTATTGTTGCCGCTAGGTCGCTTTGAAAGAATAGAATTATTTTATTAAAAACAAAATTACAAAGTGTTTGCATATTTTTTGTAAATTTCTTAGGAATTATTATAGTAATAAGTCCATCTAACTAAAGTAAAAATGAGTTCTATAGGAACAGGTGTAAGTATATATTACAAGCCATTAATTTTTCTTTTCATAATTTTCGATGATTTTATCTATATTATAAAATAATACAATACATTATTAACTGCTAATGATAAAACATTACATTATTAGTGTTCATTTTACTTTTTTATATATTTTATACATTTTATACAGATTAATTATATTTCAAAAATGCTTATTCATTGCTATTCAATTTTTTTCAGTATGATCTTTCTGCATCTCAATTTTCACCTGACGGCCGAGTATTTCAAGTTGAATATGCGGCGAAAGCTGTCGAAAATTCAGGCACAGTCATTGGTCTCAGAGGAAAGGATGGTGTAGTGTTTGCTATAGAGAAACTTGTTACTTCAAAACTTTATGAACCTGGTGCAAATAAGAGAATATTCCATGTTGATCAACATGTTGGCATGGTATGCTGTTTTATTGTTGCAATAGACATATTTTACAATAAATTTTCATTCTTAATAGGGGTCATCATTGCACAGCAGAACCCTGTACCTACTACACACATTGAACACACATATGTTGAATCCAGGCAGAATGTAGAGTGTGTCTTCACAGGTTCTCAGTATATCCTGCTCAACATATTAGCATTTAGCAGAGTGGGATAACAATCCCACATAAAGCTATAAGACTTAAGAAATATTAACTTAATTATTACTTGCCATTAGTCATATTAACAATTTTTTTCATACTGTTGAGATCAACAGTAAAATATGCCATCTAAATATTTGTATTTAGAAATAGTAGTCACAGTCTAGACTCTAGACTAATAGACTTCACATAAATTTGGCCTTAAAATAATAGAAATAAAGAAATATTTTTTATTAAATATTTACTAAATGTTTTACCTTATAATTATTACAGGCCGTTGCTGGTTTAATCTCAGATGCAAGACAAATAGTGGAAACAGCAAGAACAGAAGCTTCCAACTATAGATCCCAATATGGTGTCCCTGTGCCGCTAAAGTACTTAAATGAAAGAGTATCCATGTACATGCATGCATATACCTTGTACAGTGCAGTCCGTCCCTATGGCTGTGCAGTCATTATGGGAACTTGGTCAGAGCATGACGGGCCTCAAATGTGTATGCTGGAACCTAGTGGTGTTTCTTTTGTAAGTATTTAATAATTGTTTTATAGGGAAATTGATACTATCTCTTTCTTCTAAAATAAGTTTACATTGGTAATTAGTTTAATAAATGTCTGGCAACATAATAGTTGGTATTATAAGTCTGAAACAGTATTTGAATATATTTGAAATATGAAATATATATTGAGGACAGCTGTGGCACAGGGGCAAGTGTGTGACTAAAAGTGATAGGCTGTGGATGCGACATACACTTAAAGAAATGAAATATCTAATATTTTCATATTCTTCATGATTGAGCCACTCAACATGCAATGCCTCCATAATTCAGAGGAAAGTGTAGAACGGAAGTGTCTTAACACTAGGTTCCCAGGTTCTTTCTGCCTACTCTGCTATGTGCTGCATACTTTGTGAAAATAAAACAACATATTAACATAAAACATTCTAAAATTTCAGTCATACTTTGGATGTGCAGTGGGAAAAGCAAAACAGGCGGCCAAAACAGAAATTGAGAAGCTAAAACTCGCTGACATGACTGTAAAAGAATTAGTTAAAGAAGCTGCCAGAATGTAAGATTATTTATATATTCTTTATATACCAAGAAGTTTCTTCTTCCACATTTACAAAAGAACTATATGATAAAATTCAAGTAGCTTAATTTTATTTACTTCTAATTCTTTTCATGATACAGGCTAGATTAGCTACAAGTATAATATCAAGTTCATTGATTCAATGTAACCAACTACAGTGGAAACACCTGTGGTCATTTTACCATACCATTTCAGAATTTTAACATAAGAAAAAGACACTTTATGTTGTTCAACAAATTGTGTTACTGATTTTTTTTTCACTATCAATTGCTTTTAATTTCAATATTTTTTTTATTTATTTTCAGTATCTACGTCGTCCACGATGAACTAAAAGACAAACAATTTGAGCTAGAACTCTCCTGGGTGTCAAAGGACACTAATGGCCAACACCAGCTTGTGCCCAAGGAAGTAGCTGCTGAAGCAGAGAACCAAGCGAAGCAAGCGCTCGCTGATATCGAAGACTCCGATGAGGGTGAAATGTGAATAGATAATAAATAAATTTTTATTTACTTTTTCTTGTGTTTTGTTTATGGTACCTTATATGGACTAGGTCCTCTTTATAGTATATGTTTGGTATTTTTTTATGAAATTTAGTAGTAATTATTATAATATGAAGTAGTTTGTTTTATGAAACATATTTAACATTATTTTAAATTGCAGACAGTTTTTTAATGTTACTATAGTATGTACCATGTAACACTGTTCATTACCATTAAGTTGTGCAAAATTGGAACTAAAAATTGTATAAAAAAAAAAAAAAAGAAATTATGTTTATATTTCAATTATTTTCATATTTTATTCTGCTCTCAAAAATTTGGTTGCATACATTCTAAAGATGATTAGTTCCTTCCACCGCAAAATTAAGTTATGGTTGGTATGGCTATATATAGTCGAAAGCAGAATTTGAACATTTACTTATTTGTCATTACTGGCTATTTAGACACCAAAAGGCTTGAATTACGATATTGAAATTTACTTAGTGCATTACAGTATAGATTAAATTATTAATTAAAAATATATAATAAACAAGCAAAAAGCCAACGGCACGCGGTGTTCCCAGGCGGTCACCCATCCAAGTACTGACCGCGCCCGACGTTGCTTAACTTCGGTGATCGGACGAGAACCGGTGTGTTCAACGTGGTATGGACGTTGGCGACTAAGGTTAGCAAATATGTTTTCATAATTATGTTAAATACTATATTATTATAAACCTAAATGTATAAATTAATGATGATTTTTAATTAAATTTCACTAAAAATGATACTGTACTGTGTCATATGAATTTAAAATATTTTATGAGTATCCTTCAATATTTAAGCCAATTCTATATCCATTTCTTTTCAGGGATTCTGAAAAATTTTAACCCTAAAGGGGTGAAATAGGGGTTAAATGTTTGTATGGAAAAAAAATTAAATCGGCACCGATTTTTATAAAATTTGAAATTTAGACTCTTAAAAGGATTTAATTGAACACATGTTTCATAGTTTTCTAGAATTCTCCCCCTAAGGGTGCAAATAAGGGGTTAAAAGTTTGTATACAATTTTTTTTAAATCGCCACCGATTTTTATAAAATTTGAAATTTAGACTCTTAAAAATATTTAATTGAATATGTGTTTCATGGTTTTCTAGAATTCACCCCTAAATAAGCAAGCGAAGCTACGCGCGTCCGCTAGTCCTAACATAAATCCATTGTGTAATTTTTTATTTCTTTTATTTTTTATAAAGTACAATTATACATAAGTTCTACCTTTGAATTAGTACTGCTAAAATTATATATACAGGGTGTCCCAGGAGTCAACGATAAAACGAAAACAGGTGATAGACCAAGTCGTGACAGTTATGAGAAAAAAAAAATATAAAAAAAAAAATCTGTGTAATTTATTTTTCATATTATATTGATTTAAAAAAATATCCATTAGTCCGTCCGGACAGAGTCCGGGCTATCGCAGGCCATATACTCGGTCTTTGACATATTGCCAATATGAATTTCATTTATGGAGAATGGTTATGTAATGCTAATGTTGCATCTAGAATGTATCGGAAAAGTTACCAAAACGTTGAAGGTCATCCCGATTATCGTGTATTTAGATTTTTCTCTTTTCAACAAAGAAGTAATCCAGCAAGTGTCGTACCATTTCGGAATCCAGATTAAATGCGCCAACTTTTAAAGTTACTTGCAAAAACTGTGTAGTACATTTTTTTTATAGTACAGTCGGCTAAAGTTGGGTGTACTAAATATTTTGGATTTAATGTTTGGCAAAAACACGGCATTTTACTCATGATTACATCACAGAAAAAAAAATGAAAAAAGAGTAATATTTGTAGTCTAAGACTACAAATATTACTCTTTTTTCATTTTTTTTTCTGACTTGACTTTCTTGAAAAATCATCACAGGGTGTCGGTTTTTCCGATATTTTTTTTTTATATTTTTCTCATAACTGTCACGACTTAGTCTATCATCTGTTTTCATTTTATCGTTGACTCCTGGGACACCTGTATATAAAATATTGTAAAATTCACCTTTCCAAGAAAATTGCTTGTCAGTAAATAACGCCTGTAGGCCATTTAAAAAAGAAAACCCTGAACATTTGCTAATAATATAAAATTAGAATATTCTAATATTATATCTGCACAAGTTTAATTTTGTGCAATTTTTGTACGGTTTGGACGAAAATTAAGAAAAATAAATCTTATTGTTTACATCATATACCTATCATATTTACATATCGTTATAAATTATGGACTATACAACTTGGTAGGAACAACTCCGACAAAGAAGCTGACAGAAGAATGCGATTGGGCTGGGCAGCGTACGGAAAACTTCGTCAAATCTTCGTCTCGCCAGTACCTCAATGCCTGAAATCTCGGGCATTCGACCAGTGCGTTCTTCCGGTCATGACATACGGGGCGGAGACATGGACTCTAACGAAAGGCATCGTCCACAAATTTCAAGTCGCTCAGCGCGCCATGGAGCGGGCTATGCTCGGTGTATCTCTTAAGGATAGAATCCGAAACGAGGAAATCCGGAGGAGAACCAGGGTTACCGACATAGCCCAAAGAATTGGTAAGCTGAAGTGGCAATGGGCGGGGCATATCTGTCGTAGAGCCGACGGCCGCTGGGGCAGACGTGTCTTAGAGTAGAGACCCCGTACAAAACGACCGGTGGGACGACCCCCTGCCAGATGGGCTGACGACATAAAGAGATTGGCGGGAAGCGGATGGGTCTGAAAAGCTGAAGATCGAGCGTGGTGGCGAGAATTGGGGAAGGCCTATGTCCAACAGTGGACAAAAGATGGCTGTTGATGATGATGATGATGATAAATTATTGATTTAGACTACTACATATCGGATCTTCAGAATTATAGTTACCTAATTATACCTCTTGAAAATATCAAGTTTTGGGAAACGTCAAATAAATATGTGTACAAACACGTTTTTGTACAAAAATATAAATATAAGGTTTATAAAATCATTTTATATGATACAGTAGTAAATGCTTTTTAAATCTACATAAGTAGATACATAAATCAACAATTAAAAAAATATTTTTTTTCTTTCTCAAAATCATGGTTTTTTTTATTAAAAACTATTTTACCCACCTCTAATTCTATAAAAATCATACCGTTTCCTATTTTCCGCTTGACGCATGAGTGGGGGAACCCAACGCTTCTCTTTGCATTGCTACCAGAAAATGAAAATGTAATATTTAATTCTCCGAGTGGGAATCAAACCCACAACCTTCGCGTCAACGGTCTTACGCTTGTACCACTGCGTCACGATGGTTTCTAATAAAAAAAATTAGCATATTACATTGCATTTTCCTCACCTGAATAAGAGAAACAATCAGAAAAATAAGGCGTGAATTTTAATCTACTAACCTTACGCAACGAAATGCTTTAGGCGATTTCCTTTGTATCAATATGGTATTTAAGCACGACTGTGGCTTTACGGGGTCATTTCCATTATAATTTCCACGATGGAAAACCCACAAATGGCGTCTTTGGACAGTTTGCCACCAACATTTGTTAAAACTTTCATTCGTCAATTAAATATGATAAAATTAGTTGGCATTGATATTTTTAATGAACCTAAAAAGTATGTTTTAAATTTGTTTAAAATGATGATAATTTTTGTTTTCACTTTATATATGTTAGCTGGAATGGTTTTGTACGTTGTAAGAAAAGATGAAATTGGTGCTGAGCTCTTGGAAGTAGTCGGTTCTATTGCCATCATTGTGGGGTTTGTTCAAGGTAACCAGAAATTTACGTATTTCACAATTATATTATATAATTGGGATTCGTGTAAATAAAGATTTTTTCTTTAATTGAGAACTACCTTGTAACATAATACTTATAATTATTTCTTCACCACAAAAAAATAATGCTATATTTTTGGAAAATTTCACAGTCGGTCGTGGACTATGTTAAATTTAAAAAATGTCAGTGTGATCGCATTTTACTATTTGTAAAAAACCACTAAAACACTGCCTAAAGTACTGTCTAAGGCCTTTTATATTTTTAAAAACTTTTTAGACGGACTGATTTTAGATCCGGGTGACCACAATGTTTTTGAAGCCGCCTCTGATGACTATAACACATATTATATTGTTTTTTTCTTTCAGCTTTAGTTAAGATGTCTGTCTTGTTTCTTAATAAAAAAGAAATAAGAAAAATTATAGAAACTATAGGAGAAATATGGCCGACTAATATTGAAAATGAGGAAAAATTGCAACGTATGCGATTTTGGGCGCAGCGATTAAATTTTTTTGGGAATGGTATAATGTTGTTTTTAATTTATATTAAGGCCCCTGTGGCGCAACGGCACAAGGGTGTGACTGTAACGCGACGGTTGTGGGTTCGATCCCCACTCGAGGAAGTGAAATATTTCCATTTCTTCGCTTTGGTGTCGAGGCAAAGAGCCCTGCCACTCAACACGTAATGCCTCCAGAGTTCGGCAGAACCTACGTTCCCTACGGAACGGAGTGTTCTAGCACTAGGTTTCCTCTGCATACCCTGCTGCGTGCGGGATACAGCGTGAAGCTCATGAATAAATTACTTGAATGAAGAATAGAGACTACACAATCGCACTAAATAAGCCGAGACCTATGAGTAATTCTTTCACCAATTAAATCTTTACCAGGAACTCCGCAAAATTTAAAGGGGTCCCGACTGTTAATACTAATAAATTATTGGGCTTGTTTATTCCTTTTTACTTTTATGCAATCGGGATTTGTGGTTTTTTTTAGCATTGTTTATGGCGGCTCTCTTTACGTTGGCACTGTTTGAATTTCTACCTCTTGCCATAACAGTTTACGAATTTAACACGAAAACTGTAGCAAATTATAAATTTACTATACAAATATATTTTTTTCACTATATAGACTCGACTTATTTGTATGTGATAGCATACATATATCAGGCAATAACATGTAAGTACCTATTCCAAAATATTAAATTCAAACATAGATTTTACTTTTTTTCTGTTTGTCTCTGGCGTGCCCTGCTCCCGCATGTAGCAGGGTAGTTAGAGGGAGCCTCGTGTTCAAACACTCCGCTCTCTACGTTCCGCGATATTCTGGAGGCATTGCGTGTAAATAAATTCAACGCCACGCCTTGACACCACGGCTAAAAAATGAAAATATTAATTATATTATTAAACGCCATATATCAAGAATTCAATTCAATAATTTTATTTCCTATGGTGGGAATCGAAACCACTATATGTCGCATTGGCAGTCACACTCTTGTCCCACTGCGCCACCACTATACCACTGCTTTTTGTATTCTACGAAAGAGTTCTCCAGCTAGTTACTAAGCGAGGTACAAAAATTTAGAAAATTTACGTGTCAAAATTCTATACTGTTGTTCTTTTACTTTTATTTTGGAAACAATGAAATCCTCGTGTGTGAAGTTCTGAGACTCATTCTTTTACATTTCAGGTTCTATGCTTTATATTTGCATTTTTATTTCAAGTGAATTACTGTTAGTAGCACTGATTCTAGATGTTAGTGCTCTTTTAAATCTTCTTAAGATCGACCTGGAAAATGTCATCCCACCTTCCGATTCTCTTACAGACTTTGAAGAAGATGAAAATTGTGATGACATAAAAGATATTGTTATTTTGCATCAGAAGCTGTTAAGGTTCTATTATTTCATAAGGAACTCATTCAAATTCAAATTCAAAATATTCTTTATTCAAATAAACTATAAAAGCACTTTTGCAAAGCATTAATTTAATATTATTAATATATCTTTTTCTATGACTTCTTTTCAATAAACTTTTAAAATTTTTAAATTTACATATTTATTTGTCGATTGTGTCAATTTCAGTATTGTGGATGATCTAAATCGAATTTTTGGAAAAATGATTTTTATACAAGTGACGTCATCATCAGTAGTGATCTGTTGTTTCATATTTAGGGCAATGGTATATACTTAAATTTTTATACTTATACATATATGTTACTAGCGGACGCGCGCAGCTCCGCCTGCTTATTTGCACCCTTGGAGGTAAATTCTAATAAACCATGAAACACGTGTTCAATGAAATATTTGTAAGAGTCTAAATTTCAAATTTCATAAAATTCGGTGGTGATTTAAAGATTTTTCCATACAAAGTTTCAACCCCTTATTTGCAACCTTAGGGGGTAAATTCTAAAAAACCGTGAAACACGTGTTCAATTAAATATTTTTAAGAGTCTGAAATTACAATTTTATAAAAATCGGTGGTTTTCTGAAGATGTAAAAAATATCTATAGATATTTAAATCAAAAATGTTTATCAATTGAAACCATCTACTTTAAATTGAACTATTTATTAGCAACTTATTAAAATAACGTAATAAAACAAAATAAACTATAATAAAATTAAAGTTAATATATTTTTTTATAGTAATATCATAATTTTTAGATGGCAGACGGAATGTTCCTGAATTACATAGCGGCCTGTGTAGGAGTAATGTTTGAAATTTTCATTTTGTCCTATCCTGGACAAATGCTAGTTGACACGGTAAGCTTCCTTAGTGTTTTTAGCGTAATTTAAAAAAAAACCCTCTTAGCAATATTGTATCGATGTGAACTACTCGTAGTTTAAATTAAATTATTTATTATATTTTTTTAGAGTTTAGATATAGCGGACGCAGCATATCATTGTCTGTGGTACGAAAGGAGCAGGAAATTTAGAAAATATATCGCAATAATTATAACAAGGTACGTACTTTTAGGTTATACATTCGATTTCTTAATGTTTATTAAGTAATCAAAAATATATTTTCGGAATATATTGTATGAAAAAAATGTATCTAAATGTAAAATAACAATTTATTTTAGATCTCAAAGGCCTTGTCAACTATCTGCATTGGGCTTTTCCGATGTTAATCTCAATATGTTTTCAAAAGTAAGTACTATATCAAGGTTTTTTCTTATAATTACGTTATTAACTATTGATGGTTTTGTTTAGTTGTTATTAAATATTTATAGAGAATTTTGATTTTTTTCATAAATTAGCAGACCAATTAGTAGAGTAAAATTAAATTATAATTTTCAGGTAATGAGCACATCGTGGTCGTATCTTTCACTTTTGAATCAAGTGTATGGAAATCGGTAAATCGTATTAAATAAATAATTTCAACATAATAATTATAATATTAATTAGTATAAGTAAGGCTTTGTGCTATGTAAACTTTTGCACTTATATTTATATCACTTTCAAACATCACTTTTATGTTTTAAGTATTATACCTAAACATATATGTATAATAAACATAAAAAACACGTAGGTATTATAAAAAAATAAATACATTATACCAAATTGCTATATTATTTCAACCCGTTTAACGGTATTATGTTATTAAAAATGCATAAAAGTGACACCATACTTGCAATTTCGAATAAGATCTTGTCTTCCAAAGTGTATAATTTCATAATAAAATGCAAAGAATAAACGACTTAGGTATTATTTGCATGTATAATGATATAATTTTATCATTTAAAACTCATATGATATTATAGAAAAAATATATTCTAATAAAGGAAGCTTTTGATATTTCCGGGGTGATTAGAATAGTAAAATGTTAAAATTAAATTATAATTTCAATTTTACAATTTTAGTAACATATTATTTTTTATATTGGCATATTGAGTCGGTGATAATAAATATTTGGGTGTTCATTAGTAGATACTAGAGAGTTTTTCTTACCGTATAAAAATAACGCCGAATTCTGGATACATTGCGTGTAGAGGGGCGGAGAGAGATGATTTGCCACTATACTATACAACATAACACAATAGTCTCACTGTAACGCGACGGTTGCGGGTGCGATTCCCACTCGAGGAAGTAAAATATTTATTTATATTTATATCTCCATTTCTGGTGTCGAGGGCAAAGCGCGACATTGAGTGCTGCAACTCAACACGCAATGCCTCTAGAATTCGGCAGAAAGTGGGGAACGGAATATCTTAATACTAGGTTCCCTCTGCCTACCCTTTTGTGTGCGGGATAAAACGTGAAGCTGATTTTTTAATTTTTTTTTAATAAGAAGAATATAGGCTACCTAAGAAGTAAATGCACTAGGCTGGATAATATTAGGCTCTATTTTTTCATTTTTTGTTTCTTTTATAGAACACCCTGTACCAAAGCGGTTATATGTATAAATATAAAGCAGCATTATCAGCATTTGTTGCTATTTAAATTTAAAGCTTCATTATACAAGCTACTATAATGTCACAGATAAACAATCTTCCTCAGGATTATATTAAAACTTTCATTAGGCACACAAAAATGATAAATTTTATAGGCTTAGACGTTTTAGATGATTCACCAATACAAACAAAGAAATTTATGAAATTCTTTGCGAGCATAACGTTTTTATGCCTCATGCTTTTTGGCCAAACTCTTTATATTATAAAAGGAAATGACGTAAACGCAAATTTTTCTCAGATCATATGTGCCATTCCTAGTATTCTCATTTCTATACAAGGTAAGTCTCGTATTTAATTTATTATTTATTTATTTTCGCTCATCATACAAGAGTTATTTGGTTTGTTTATTAAACTAAATTATATAAAAAATAAAAAAAACCCTCCATTACCATCTACCTAAATAGTAATTGTTAGCATTAGCTCTGGGGTAAGCTGGTGACGAGTTAGGTGTTGTCTACGGATTCCAGATGATACTGCACTTGCATCACATGAAGTTTCCATGTTAGGCATTACTGTTAAACGGATAGGACACAAAAAATGGAATCGATCAGACCAGTGGAACCTATTGTAGGTTTAAACTACGTAAACACTTAAATAAAAATTAAATTATTTCACTTTTTTTGATTAAGAATAAAATTTAAATATCCATACAAATTCAAAATTAATTTTAAAGTTTTACGTACAAAAAAGGTCATACTAAACTAAAAGTCATGCTAAAAGACTAAATATTTCTTTTTGCATTTTTCAGATATTGTTATAGGATTAGTGTTGCTTTTCAATAAGAATAAAATCACTAAAGTAATAATAAGAATGGGTGAAGTATGGCCTCAACATCTGGAGGAAAATAAAGTTGAATCACTAATTTATTGGACGCGGCATTCCAATTTAATCCATACTGGTATTTTTTTTTCAGCTTCATAGTGAACACCTTGTACCTATAGCAGGACAGGCTGACAGAAATTAGTATCAAGTCACTCGATTTTATATTTTCTGCGTGAATTTGAGACACTGCGTGTTGAGTAGCGGGACTTAACGCCGCTGTTTATCACCACACACCCACAACCAATGCGTTTACAATCAAACACTGTAGACGACAGTCTGTACTTACAAGTTAAATTCTGATAATATTATGTTAGTGTCTGAACACTAGCTTCCCAGGTTCCCTCTGCCTATCCTGCTACTCTATGTATCCTAAATATTTGTTATATTCAAGAGTTTGTTATATATTCAAGAATTTTCTATTTTATTTTTATAGCGTTTTTTAGAGCAGGAATAATAAGCCTGATATTTTTTGAATTGGAACCTCTGGCGATCACTCTTTATAGTGTGTACAAAGATAACGTTGTACAGTATGAGTTTCCTTTGCAAATGTACATTTTCTTTACCATAAACTCACCTTACATTTACGCCTGCCTATATATTTACCAATGTGTCACCAGTAAGTTAATTACTTAAATATTATTTTAAAATATTTATGACTGATAGTTGATAGTTGTACATTTATTTTCTTTATTGTATTTAGGTATATCAATATTGTTTCAAAATAATATTTTTATATTTAAAAGAATATTTTATTATTTTTATATTATAATCATACGCGATCCGTAATGTATGTGTTTCTGAGATTTAGGCGATTTAGTAAATATACATTTTTCTTTACTAGCAGATAACAGTCAATAGACGAAAACATGTACATAATTACAGGCACAATTTTGATATTATGGACTACGCAATATATATTATATTGTTAAAAATCGGTAGCGGTTAGCGTTTTTTAAAAAAAACACGATAAAAACACTTACCGTCTATATGTTTCCAACGAGGTTCCACGTAATTACAATAAGTGTCATGTATCACTCACTAACAACACTACACACTAGATACCTTCCAATCAGGGCTTCCGCCTACAAGCAACTGTTCACGTTTGACACAATTCCACTGACCTTATTGTCTTTTTCACCTAAATCTACCCACTTCTATACGAGTACACTAACAAGTCAAGTCAAGCTAAGTCAAAATATCTTTATTCCATAAAAATGCTTAACATTTACTTGGACATGTCATAAAAGTAGAAAAAAAATGCAAAATAAAATAACCAAAAAAAAATGTGCAATTTTGACTTGAAAAAAGCCCGTTCAAATGGTTGAGCTCATGAGAAGATACAGGCAAAGAAACTCATGGCCACTCTTTTTAAATGCCAACATTTGTTACAAATTACAATAACAATTTTAACTTAGAAATAGAGCAACTCATTTCCAAACATCTGTATCGCGAATATACTCTTTAACAGAGTAATATGCTTTTTGGCAGAGCCTGTGCTTTACCACTTTTTTAAATTTGTTCAGTGATAAATTAACCATGTCATTTGGAAGTTTGTTATAAAAGTGTATACTTTGACCTACGAATGAATGAAACACTTTATGGAGCCTAGAGAAGGGCACAGCAAGCTTATTTTTATTTCTTAAATTATGTTGATGGAGGTCACTGTTTTTATTAAATTTATTAATATTTTTATGCACATATACTAAGTTGTCGTAAATATATTGGAAGTGTAGTGTGAGGATGTTAAAGTCTTTGAATTTATTCCTTAGTGACGCCCGTGGACCCATTTTATAGACTGCTCGAACAGCCCGTTTTTGGAGCACAAAAATGGTATCTATGTCAGCGGCACTGCCCCAAAGTAATAGGCCGTAAGACATAATACTATGAAAATAGCTGAAGTATACTAAACGCGCGGTGTCAACATCGGTCAGTTGACGAATCTTACGGACAGCATACGCTGCCGAACTAAGTCTACCAGATAAAGTTTCTATATGCGGACCCCATTGTAACTTAGCATCTAATGTTATACCTAAGAAAACAGTTTCATTAACTACTTTTAGTTCCTCATTGTTCATCAAAACCCTGGTTTCTACTTGTTGCACATTCTTAGTAAAGAACCTGATACATTTAGTTTTACTACTATTTAAAAGCAAGTTATTGGCAATAACCAGTGTAATATCCTAGAAAGAGCATTGTCAATGTCAATTTCCAATTGCCGTCTATTAACCTTAAAAACTAAAGATGTATCATCTGCAAACTACACTATTTCACAGATATCTCTCATAAGGTGAGGTAAGTCATTAATGTACAAAAGGAACAAAAACGGATCCAGAATAGAGCCTTGTGGCACCCCCAATGCTACAGGTGACCCGTGTGATAGTTTCCATGTGTGATAGTTCAGGGCAGCCACAACTTATTGGCCGTACTATAGGGTTCCATATGCGAGTGTATATTTATTCTTATATTTATTTGTTCTTACAGTAACAGTACTTCATATGTCTTTGTACATACCATCTGCATTGCTTCTAGTGGACCTTACATGTAATTTAAGTGGGTTATTGACCTTACTAAAAATTGAGCTTGAAAATTTGGTACCAACCTCACGATCGGATTTTTCCTTCGAGGAAACCGATACTTGTGATGATATTAAAACTCTCGTCGTGTTACATCAGACATTGTTAAGGTTTGTATAAATTTATATATTTTTGTTATGGAACATGTGGGGCTATCATGGGGTACGGGGCACAAAACAAACCGCGACCCAAACACGACGGCTGTGGGTTCAATTCCTACTCGGTGGAATGAACTATTTAGTAATTTCATTCCGTAGCTATAGTAATGAGGCAAACCGCGGCGTTCAGTTCCGCCACTCAACACGGAATGCGTTCTGAGTATAACCCTTAAATATAACCCTAAAAGTTTAATTAAGATCATCATGCCAGTGAGACAGAGACTATCATCACGTCATTACGGTTGTGGGTTCGATACCCACTGGGAAAAACAACTATTTTGATTTCCTTGCACTGACAAGACAAACCGCGACGCTAAACACCGTTACTTAAGAACATAATATTTTGAAATGCCTACCGTATGTTAAATATATTGTGAAACTTATCTATGAATCGTTTTTCAGTATTGCATCAGATTTAAATGCTATTTTTGGAGTGATAATTTTTACTCACGTTTCGTTTTCATCAGTTATTATTTGTTGTTATGGATTTATGGCTATGGTAAGATGTGTTTATTATATTATATATATTGATTTAGAAAAATGGAGAACGGAGTGTCTTAATAATAGGTTCCCTCTGCTGTGTGCGTGAAGCTGATTTACTTATTTATTTTAATTGTTATTCTTTACATATTACTTTTAAATAGTGAATTAATGTTTGATTGCAGATAGCTGACGGTGTACTTTTAAAATTTATAACGGCGTCGTTGGGAATATTATTCGGTATATTTATTTTATCTTGGCCTGGACAACGACTTGCAGATACAGTAAGTTCGTCCTTTTTGTCCAGTTCTTAGCTGCATCTCAAATGTAGACAGAGAGAATCTAATGTAACCAATACTCTGTTTTCCAGTTTTTACCACATTAAAGACCAGTGACCAGAGGCTAGTCGTGGCACAGGCAGTGGTACGGAGTTCGTTTCCCACTCGAGGAAATTATATATTTAAAATTCTCATTTCTTCATTCACTACGTGCCGTTTTAAATTTATTAAAATATTTTCAGAGTGTTGAAATAGCAGATGCAGCATATGAATGCCATTGGTATGAAAGGGGCAAGCAATTTAGGCAATATATCAACTTGATTATAGTGAGGTAACACTTATATTTTATATTCTTTCAAGTCTCATTAGTTGATATTTATTTTTAAATCGTAGTTCTAGAACAACTGTTGAGTTTCTTGCCGGCTCTTAGCAACTGCCTTCTGATCTGGTAGTAGCTTCCTGCAGGACTGACTCTACTGACATTTCTATGTAACTAGACGATTACTAATAGAATAAAGAATAGGTATTTTGATTTTTGATTTGCTATTTTATTTCAGGTCGCAATCACCATGTTATATATCAGCTTTGGGATTTACGAATGTAACGCTAACAATGTTTACTAAAGTACGTTGATTTTTTCTGTTAATTAAAATGAATATAGCATTCAAAAGAATTATTAAAATTATTAAATTCAAAAGAATTATTACACAATTTAATTAATTAAATTGTGTAATGTCTAAGATACAATTCTATATTAAATAGAACTTTATTTCCAGATAATGAGTACGTCTTGGTCATATCTTTCGCTGTTGAATCAAATGTATGAAGATATTCATTTATAAATCTAAATTCTGAATAAGAAATTAGCAGCACTACTTCGTTTTTACTGAGAATGTAACTCAAATTATTAAATTCTATGCACTCTTAATCCTTTGTAGACTAACTTTAGGTAAAATATTAATAAAATCCGAAAGAAATATACGTACTATTCTTTTAATACCTTTAAACTATTAGGTTATTATTATAATTATACTGTAAATTTCATTGTGACATAATATAGTGCGGGTTTGAATCCTTCAATGACAAATTCAAAGTCATGGCAATGATATCACAAAGTTTCTCCTATAAATTTGTTTTTTTACGAAAACGAAGCTATTCTTAAGTAAAAAAAGAAGGAAAATAATAATAGGTACGACATTTTCTTTGTAATATTAATTTGTATTGTCAATTTATAATATTTCACAATATTTTCAGAAATCCTAAGAATAATACAAATTTTATTACCAATTAAAATGATGACTCGTATTTATAAAATGTACAATATAATCTCATTAGTTTTGAACTTTAATTGCTTATTTAAATATTTACAAAATATTAAATCTGTTAATTTGTATACAATATATATTTAAAGTTTACAATTATATAAATAGATAAAAAATAAAGAATTACCCAATTTATATACAAAGATAAGTTCATAATTTAATATGTTAATAATTTCTTGCTTCTTATTCCTGCTGTGGGGTTACTCTCGGATATAACTGAAAAAAAAAAAAAAACAATAAAACAATTAGTATTATCTTAAATTATGAGTCACTTATGTTCACTAATTCAAGTTAAATTTGGCTTTTTTTTTTCATTTACTTATACAACGCGTACAATTTTTAATAATAATACTATTTTTTTATGTAGTGTGCCTTAAATAAAAGAATGAATGTATTTCATGGCCTGAATGGGAATTGAATCTTCTCTTTTCCAATGCGCCACGACGGCCTCTTAAAAATAATGATAAAAAAAAAGATCACTACTATGCAAAAATATTGATCTTTATTTTATAGGTGAAGGTTTTATAAGTATAACTGAATCTCTTTTTGCATGCGTTCTTCTATTATGTAACATTATCTCTTTTTAACCGCATAACCCTCTTCGCGTGATCTCCATACAAAGTGACATTGGCCAAGTTATTAATTCAAACTGGCACGCTCAGAACACGATAAACTACGAACGAAACAAAAAAAACTTACCCCAAGCAAGTTCCTAGGCACGTAGCCCTCACTCCCCGTGTCGTCTCTGCACCACCACCACTCCCTCTCGTTGTCATCTCCCTTCCTCAGCACGTGGAGACGGGCGCCGGAGTCGAAGCTCAGCTCGTCTGTACGCGACGCCGTGTATGAAAACACTGAGTATACTAGCCCGTTGTTCATTATACCCAGTTTTTCTTGGACACCTGTAAGTTGGGAATTAATTTGTTTAATCAGTTTTTCAGAATAAGATCTTATTTGAGGCCATCGTGGCGCAGATATGGGCCGAGGGCCCATCCATATATGAGTAGGACGAGGGGAGCCCCATGGGCCGTGCCCACCCCAGTATAATCTGGTGCCCACCTCGAGGAAATCAATTATTTTCACTTCCTTGATCTGGTAACAAAACAAAAGTGAGGCCTTGAGTTACGTTAATGAACACGGAATGTCTTGAAATTTGGGCGGTGCGCATCAAAGCAGAAGGTGTTTTAAATCTAGGTTTCCTCTGCCTACCCTGTTATATGAAGGATACCGCGTGAGGCTAAAAAACAGATCACACCTATTCTCCGATTTGTCTGTCTGTCCAGTCCCACACAATATAATTTAAACTTACTGTAGAGGTATTCAGAACAGCCGTCGTAACCCTCTTCGTCTTCTTCACATTTTTCTGCGGCTGTTTCGTGATCCGACAGTGTAGTAGCAAATATGCAAGCGCCTGTATTAAAAAGAGAAATATACTAATAATTCAAATATTGGTAGCTTTACCATAAATATAGACAGGTCAACAGTTTTTTGATAATAAAGCCATACTTGGATATCCTTGGATATATTAGAACAATACATATTACAGTCACGTAGTTTAAGAAAGAACTTGGCCATATGCAAATTAATGAACACCTACAGTATGGTTGACGAATCGTGGATGCCCTGAAGTGCCATGTACGCCTAACTTCAGGGCGGCCATGACTCGTCAGTCGTACGCTGTAATATGCGGGATAAACCATGAAGCTTACCATTATCGACAAGGAATCGCACCATCGGCAGGTTGTTGCACGATGCGGCGCAGTGCAATGGCGTCCATCCGTCAGAGTCCTGCGCGTTTACGTCACAACCAAGTTCTACTAAAAACCTATAAAAATAATAGCTTATAAAGATCTTCTCAAAATATATTTATTTTTTCATGTCATTAATTTGGATTGGATAACTTTGGACTCTCGGGAGAATGAAATATTTAATAGTTTCAATTCCTCGCTCTGGTAATGAGGGGAAACGCGGTGTATGTTCAGCCACTCAACGAGCCTCAAGTATTTGGCGGACAGTATGGAAAAAAATTATCTTAACAGGAATGAAACCCCTTGCTATGTAAAGGATACAGCAAGAACCTAAAAAATATGAATAGAAGTAACATTTTTTATAGGCAAAATAAACAATAATATTCTAATTATACAGGGTGGAAGAGGCAGCGCTTCTTTTACTGAAACTGCATATAAGGTAAAATATTTCAAACCCAGAATTAAAAAAAATAATCAAGGTACCTCAACGGTTTGGACGTAGGATTTTTTTTTCATTTCACGATTTTTATCCATACCTGTATTTCGTGTGACGCACACATACGTATGCGACGTTGCCGCTTTGACAGGTAAGTGTGTGCGTGCCTATGTTATACTTTACAAATGGCGTTTTATTTTAAAACGATAATTTTATTATTTATTTTGTTTGAAAAAAAAACTTTTTCATTTTTGAGAATTATTTTTTTTCCGAATTATATTAGGCTTTTATAGAGTAGTTAAAACTGTGGTTTCATTTAAAGTGGCGCTGACAATTCCACCCTGTATATACGAATATTTTAAAATGAAAAATAAATTATGTCAGACGCGTCTTTATGCACTATCAAGTAAAGTAACAACGTCGAAAAATTTAAAATAACATTTTAGTAAAAATAATTTACTTTAGAAATACAGATATTGTGAAGTACATTAAAATGCATCATAGAGAAAGCTTAAAATAACTGTAAAGTATTAAAAACTTACTTTACTATTTCGAAATGGCCGGCGCAGATGGCATTATGAAGAGCAGTTATACCCTCGTCGTTTGCAGCGCTTGCATTTTGTACCTGAAGTAATATTATTCTGCATTATTGTCATGAAATTTATATGAGATTCTAAAATAAGTAAAAGTAGGTAACATTTTTCTGATAAATATAAATAAGTAAATTTTTACTCACCTGGGTTGCCGTCTTCTTGACAAGTTCTAATTCACCCTCCAAACTTGCATCCAGAAGTAAAGCAAGAGGATCAAAGCTGACACGTCTCGCCAGAGGCGCCTTCCCTCCCTGTTTCAAGTTCCCCTTCTTTGACCGCCTCAGAACATTCTCAGATCTCTGAGAATCCTGACCGTTCAAATCGACGGAGCTTATCTGTTCCGTTATATCAACAATATTATCTTTACTGTCCTCGAATTTCTCGTGATTTAAAGATATGTTGTTAGTTAATGATCTATCTACTTCATCTCTTTGCTTTGTTTTATCTTTTTGACCATTCTGTTCGTTATGGTCGTGATTCACAATCTCCATTTCGGGGAAAAGATACATCTCTATACGTCGATTCATATTAACGTTAATGCCATTTTTAGTATTATTTACATTTCTTAACTTAGGCTGCTCACTGAGAGGTGGTTTTCTGATAGTTAACGGTCGTGCTTTGATTATCATTTCATTGCTACTACCGTTGGTATTTTCTTTCATATTCAATTCGCTTTCGTTAGACGAATCTGGAATATTTATGGTGGGCATATTTATATTGTCCGTCGATTGTGTGTAAGCTGCATCATGATTGATCGACTGTCGTGGTGGAGTCTAAAATAAAAATATAATAAATAATATATTATACTCTATATTTTTTCTATCAAAAATAAAAAAATATCGTTGTATATTTTATCACTAAAACCTATTTTCAAATATCTGATATTAATTTTATAGATTATTGCTCAAAACTTACTTTAATTGTAGGCTTAGGTGGTAATGCTGGCTTGGGTGATTTATCGGTACTGCTAACATCCGGAGTTGAAAGGGGGGTACTAGCACTTTGAGGTGGAGATAGCAATATACTTTGCGATGATGCATTCTGGCTGCTGAAGTTTGAGCTTGGAGTGCTAGCAGATAATCCTGACGCCGTGTTCCTTACCATCTGAGGTTGAGAATTTACCACATTACTAGCTACATGATTCGATGAAGTTACATTTATACTTTGAGTCTGGACAGTTTGTGGTTGAACTGGTTGGATTTTTGTAGAAGATGTCTGATAAATGGGTGATGGTTTGCCGCTCGAGACCTGAACCGATGTTGGTGCTACACTCGATACAGGCTTCTGTAATGAATGATTGGTGATGATATTTACAAATGTAGGCGTTAATAGCAAATGATTAAAGCATATTTGGGATGAAAGTTGTAATGATTGGATGAGATTGTAAATGATATGAATTCTTACCCCGAATCCTATAGAACTACTGGCGGAAGTCGTTAGCAAACTTGGAGAGCTGCCCTTTGGAATACTACTCTGTTGAATTTTGTTGCTACTATTTCTAGAACTGTCGTTATTTTGATTATTATTTTGATTAAGCCTAGAATTCTGAGGATATGCATGATTTTCTTTACCCTCTTGATTACATCTACTTGATGAATCTGATTTTTGTAGCTGATATGTATGCTCTTGTTGATATGTCGTTTCATTCTGACTTAAGGGAGTTGCCAAACTTTTATTAACAACTGATAGTGGAGTCGAGTGCACCGTCATGTGATTAATGTTTGCTGCATTAGGATTCTTCAAGTCTTGTTCATTAACACCTTTCCCATTAACTTCCGGCTGTTTTAATTTGACGTTATTATTTTGTGGGAACTTTGTATTATATGGCAATGTTTGATATTTAGGATCGGATTTGCTGGCTGCAAATTCTGGTGGAAATTCTTGTTCATTAATTTTTTGATCCTTACCAGTTTGGTTGCTGTTTGAACTACTAGTACTATTTGGGCTATACTGAGGTTGTTTGGAATAATCTGAATATTTGTTTATATGATCAAACATTGCTTTTTGATCATAAACATTTGTGATACCTTGCTGTACATGATTGAATCCATTGTTTTCAAGTTTATTGATGTATTGACCTTGATACTGATTATCTTGTACGTTTGGCATGTGGGGGTAGTTACCATTGTAAATAGGATTCAACATTTGCTTTTGTTGTAAGTAATGAGCTTCTTGTTGGGTTAAGTGGCTTTGTATATTGTCACTTTGCGTCAGCTGTTTTAACGGCATACTATTCTGAATAGCATTTTGTTTCATAGCCTAAAAAAATACGTACAGATGCATTTTATATTTACATAAAATAATGTTAGCTTTTCTATATATTTTATATGAACAGTTAGTTTTTTGTTAAAATAAGGTTTATTTTATCGTAACTCACTTGGAAGTTATTGTTATGAATGCTTTGCGCATGTGGAACATGGTTGTAGGGTTCTACGGCTGCTACATTCCCTCTGGCTTGTTGATTCTTTGGTTGACTGTTCACTGGATTATTACCGGCTGGATAATTCGGCAGCTGTTGCATTGGCGTAGGATTATTCGACCTGAAATATTTTTATCCCAGCATTAGTTTTTTTTAGTTTTAGTTATGTAAAGTAATGGAGCAATGTTATTTCAAAATATAAAAATTATATTAAAAGAAATTAAATAAAATAGAAAAATTATAATTTAAATTATCTATTTTACTAGCGAAACGAAATATGTGACTTAGTTAGAGATATTTAATAAAACTTTATCGAGGCGAACAACATTTAACAGATATAGCTAAGTAATTAGGACTTAAAACGTGGAAAAATTCCCAACTTGGTTTTATTAATAGCTTATAAAATAAAACACAAATAAGACGACTTAGTTACAAATGGTGCTTTTCTCTCGGTATTGTCAGTGAAGGGATGCTCAAGTTAAGCAGGCTTATTGAGTTTATTTTGTTCTAAGATAACTCTCGGATGCTTAAATAAGTGTTTTATAATACGGCTTTTAGACAATGCGAAGTGGAAGGGAAACGTTAATGAGGGAACGATGAAAAATTCAATTATAAAGTATAAATATAATATATTTCAGTTATTTTGCTCATTTTTGGTGGAGAAATCGTCATCATGAAATGACTGACGAATAACTTCAAATTATTAAAGATTTATGATTTTATAATCTAATTCTGTTTTTTTTTCTTTAAAGGCAGTTAGGATTTTTAAAGATTTTCTATGATATCATAGATATTATTTGATATTTTTTCTTTTCATTAAAAATATCAAGTCTTAATGAAAATACGATCTCTCGTAATTTAAAAATTCTTCCCTTACCTTGGTTGCGGTTGTCGATGTGCAGTCGCAAGTTGTCGATTGAGTGCTCGCTTCCTCAGCAACCTGGCTTGCAATTCTGAAACTCTTCTATCTATACTACGCATTTCTTCCTGTCGCGCACCTAGCGCTGCCCGCTGCGCTGATAACCTACCATTCTGCTGTTCGTTCAGCTTGTTACGGTACTGTAACCAAAAAAATAATAAATTTTAAAATCATATTGAACATGTATTTTGGTTAATATCAAAAATACTTACTAACTGTACCCAATAAAAATAATTATATTATTAAAGTTCAGGATAGCGTTACTTCACAATATTAATAACAAATATAACACAATTGTTCCTTTTTACTTGTATACCCGCAAAAACTATAGCATCATTTAAAATCCATAATAAAATTCATAACAATTACAAAAGAAGTTAAGAAAAGTTACTTAATAATCCGTCTCGAAGGAAATTCCTTCGAGGGAGAGACATTAAAAAAGTCTGCAAGTCTTTGATGTAAAGTTATAAATGCGAAGAAAAGTAAATGGACAGTCTATTAAAAAGGGATATAGAATTTGCAACTGTTTTATTGAGTTTTATAAACTGTGTTTTATTATGTTTTATTAAATTTTACTTTGGACTAGACCAACTTGCAACAGAATTATTTGTCGTATAAATTATATTCTGCAGGATTTTTTGAAAATTAATATATTAAGAAAATATTTTCATCATCATCATCAAAACAGCGTCGAGCAGAATTTTGGATAAAATCGTCTCGATTGATATTTTGTCAATAAACAAAGTTTTTGAAATCAAATTGTATTGCTTCGAACGTTATTTTGGCAGTGTTAGTCTATATTTTTTTCTACAATTTTTTTAAAATATTTAGTTAGTTAGTTAGTTTAGCGTGTCACATTTTAAAACTTTTTTAAAATAAGAAGCGAGAAATAAGAACATGCCTGCAAAGGTTAAATATTCACCAGTAACTATTTGCTTTTAGCTCTTAGGTTATTTTAGATATAGCCTTGAGAACTGTCGATATATCGTTACCATACCAATATTTAGATTTTATTATTAGACAGACAAATATAAGAAGGTATGATATTTAAGAGTATAGAATACACCAATTATATTTGGGTATAAGTTTATTACAATAAACAGACCATAATATAAAATTAAATCGATTTCCAATAATATAAACTAGTTCAATTTAATCGGAAACCCATTATAATATCGGCGATTTATCTGACCACCAATCCGTTCCTGTATCCATTCCGACTGAACGACTTTTTCCATGTCAACGAATTCACCCAACAACATCGAGATTCCATATTTTTCCCGCAATAAGTACTTGTCAAAGAAATTGAAAATTTTTCCCTCGGTACAAATCGAATATCAAAAGTAGCTTAAACGTGGACCTGGTGTTTTTCTATATTCATCTGTATGTTATACATTTATTTTGGATATATAAAATACTCTCCTGTAAGGATCAAGTTCCACGACTACTTCTCAAATGGTAAGTAATGTTTAAGAAATATATTTGTAAACGTAATATATTTACCACCCAAAGGGCACTGTTATTATATTTTCAATTAAATATTAAGTTCAATTTTGACATCAATATTAGCTATCCTACTGGCATCCAGGTGAAACTCTATAAGGCTAAATAAACGAAATAAGTTCATTTAGTATTACATAAATTTATAAAAATAATAGTATGGAAATATCTTAATCAAAAATATTTTTTTACATTATATTCTGTTTATGATTTCGTAAATGCATATTAACACTTTTAAAAATTCAAAATATCCATACATTTTAAGTTTTAAAGTCATTTTTATAATAGAAACTCTGGATAGTGTACCGTGAAATTAATTTGCAACGGAAAGATAAAACCGTTTCAACTAATTACCAGAATAACGACAGATTTTAAATTGCATTTTAAGTATTCATGACATTGAAATTTATAGAGGTTATGTCAGCAGGTTGCGAGGTTAAATTCACTGGAAACAATGTTGTGAAATATAGATGATGCTTTTGATAAGTCATGGTTGTGAAGTAAACGGAGAGTTTAAGGTTAGTGTAAATATGTTAAAGAGGTAACTAATACCGGTAAATACCAGATGATGTTTAAAAATATATTACAGACGATAAAAGCATGTCTTAGTGTAATTCACCAAAAAAAAAATTTACCAAAGAATTATAAGATATGAGTTTCTCCACTCAACACACAATGCATCTAGAATTTGGAAAGTGGGGAATGGAATTAATGGAAACAGAGTGTCGTAACACTAGATTCGCTCTACCTACCTTGTTTTCTGCACAATACAGTATGAAGCTAAAAAAATTATAGCACATTCCATATGATATGAAGGTACCTATAATTAAGAATTGGATATAAAAATTCTCTATATAAAAGGTAAACTCAGTTTGCTTTTTTTGTACAAAATTTCACAAAGTTTTATTAATTTCTTGAAAATTAATTTCTTGATTAATATTATCAAAGGAAAAGCGTTTCTACATATTTATAACTGAAAATATCCCCAAGCAAAGGCAGAATATTATACTAGCATAGTATCGCCAACTGAAAAGGCTGTAAAATTTTTATAGGTTGTGTACATAGAATATTCGTTTTTGATTGCATCGTTCGCAAAATCACTTGTATTAATGAGGCTTTGGAACCTCCATAATAGCAATTATATGATATGATCGTATGAGTTAATGGGAATTTGTTTGAACTCATTTCATTTAATTTGCTAAATAACTATTTTAATTGTTTTTTTTTTCAACTTCACGCTGTATCCCGCATGTAGCAGAATAGTTAGTTAGTGGGTGCTTGGTGTTAAGACACTCCGTTCCTCCGGAACACATAGTCGCGTTTTGCATCGACACAAGAGCGAAGAAATGAAAATATAAATTTAATCAAATATTTCATTTTATTATTATTATTTATTATTAGGTATATATCTAGTAATTAATAATCATCGAACATCTTTTAAAGTTAATTTCCGGTTGGTCCAGGGAATTCCCTAAGAATATACAAAAATTCAGCATTTTTGCAAGTTCACGAAATTTTTATCGAAGTCTGTCAAGATGGGAATTCTCGACACAAATTTTATTTAGAAGGCATCCTGTTAGATTGCCATCATCAATTTCGATAACGCTAAAATTTCGCATTATCAGAATTGAAGAGTACCTATTGAGTTTCACAATAGAGGTATATATAAGGAACATTTTGGCTGTTAATAATAAATAACAAAAATATATACAAATATAATTCATTCTAATAAGAATTGCATCAAGTTAATATTTATTATGTATCAATTTAAAAATATTATCATTTTTCTATTATTAAGCATAGAAATTTATAATTATATCAAACCATAAAAAAAATTAAAAACAACGTAATTAACGCCTAAAAGAAAATTTAAAACCTATTAAAGTTGATACAAAGAACATTACACTTGACTTCCATTACTGAATAATTTTATTTAAAGCTACATTTACAATATGTGAAAGAAATACTTCATTTTATAAAAAGTTTGTCCTTCATGTTAATACTCCACTAACTTCATAAGAATTATAAAACTTAAATGGTTTTGTTGCTAAGTTTTCTCTTAACTTAGAAGCGTTTTCATGTTTCATACTAAATGTCACTGGGACAAGCATTACAAATATTTACTTGCGAGTAGATAGACATAAATAATTTAACAACTTAATGCGACAAGATACTGAAATGTCGAAATATTTGTACGACATCAATATGTTTGTGGTTTCTATACATATAGGGTTAATGGTTATCGATTGAATATATTAATTTATAATTCTACCATGAAAGTCTCTGGACAATTGACAGAGTGTTTTCTCACTCAAGTTAGGGTAACCATGACTTATATTCTAGATGACCTTTTTTCCGCCTATTCATTAAATGTATTCACATTCATTCTAAGTTTTTAGATCTAGCACTATGAAAGAAATCTGTTTCTGGAACACATGGGCTTATGTATTCACCGAGCTCATGGTTAAAGTATCGTTAGTAACGCTCTAAAACGCTTATTTATTAAGAGAAATGTCTCGTTTGATACTTTGTTTTTGTGTTAGTTAAAGTTGAGTGTAAGAATTTAATGAAATAAAGATATTATTGTTTATTACAATATAATTCTACTATTAACTAAGTAATAATAATATGAGAACGTCGTAAATTGTGGGTTCGATCCCCACTCGAGGGAATTAATTATTATGAATTAATACTTTCACAATCGTCTCTACTACTACTTCATAACAACCTTCCAGAATTATACGTACACTTAATTTATATGAAATCCGAAAACAGCACACAAACACTGCTTAAAACACCAACCAACACTTCACTACCGTCACCGTATCTAAATAAACACTAATTTGAACGTTTGTTTATCCGTCAGTAAGGTCAGTAGTATTATTGGACGGAGCGCGACGCGAGACGAGCTATAACTAAATTGTCAAATTAGAATCTGAATCAAAGCTACACACGCTATTACAGTCCCGAGACGTATCTCGGGATCTATTAAAGGAATTGAAATTTTACAGACGACTAAATTTCACCTTTATTAGCCGTAATACAGCTAACAAATTAAGTTACGATATCTGAAATGGGTAATGGAATTCAATGAACATATTGAGCAGTTCATTAATTTTGAACCGGGCTTAATAGAAACTCTTGGTTTCCGAGAGGCACAGGTTCAAATTTTTTTACGTTTTGTATATATGTATATATATTTTGGTATTAAAAACAATACATTTTTAAAATAAATTGCATATAAATTTATACCTTGAAACAGTTTTCAACGCGTTAGTTGGACACATCCTAAAAGAACTACGATGATAAAATTTTATTTCTTCTATTCTTAAGAAAATTTAATAAAACGTGCTCTTTAAAATGAATCTCAAACTATGTACATAGAACATAGAAAATGGAACACGATTACTTTATTCATCGTTCTAACATGGAATGCCGTTTGTTAGTTATATTCATTTTATTTTTTTTTTGTATTATATAACTTAAAATTAAAAGCTTTCTACAATACAATGTATGTAGAGAAAACAAAAAAAAACACTTTTAATCAAGCAATTTCTCAATGACTGCTACGATAACAGTATGTGGCACAGTGTAAAGTCTCTGACTATGAAGTTACGCGCTATACGCCACAATTGTGGTTTCGATTCCCACTCGGGGAAATAAATAATTATGATCTCCTCGTTAATTTGGCAATATAAAACTCTCCAGATTCCGTGTTAAGTGGCGGAATCCAGAAATGGTTGAGTTCCGCCACTCAACACGTAATGTGTCGAATTTAGCCAAAATGTAGAACGAAATATCTCAGAACAAGGTTTTCCTATTTAGGAAAAAGATTGAAAAATATTTTTATTAAAGTTTTTGCGTATCAAATTTTTCATATATATTTCTCGCAGTGAAATTCTAACCACAAATAATGCAAAATATTTCTTAAAGATGGGCGTAACTAGTTCAACTAAACTGATTTTTTTAACATAATAAATATTAAATATTGCATAAAAAATACTAAGAAATTTAACGTATTAGGTTTAATCCTTACAAAGTAATTGTGTGATTGCAATCTTCGGATTTATTCTTCTGTTCGCGACACAAATTGATCAATACAAACTGTGCCAACTATTCTGTGTCTGCGAATTACACAACGTCCAAGTGCAGTAGCGATTAGTACGTCTGATATTTATTTTTACTATCTTTAATTTGTTAAATATTTATAATTTAATATTTTCTTTTATTTAACTTTTCCAAATTTACTGAAAAGATAGTGACAAATTTAATTGTCATTGAAATTCATATAAAAAATATAGAATCGATAAAACTTTACAAAACTAACTAAACGTTTATGTAAATTTTCTAATGATATAATATTATCATAGTAAATCGCTAATAGTCCAATAGCTTTATGAACGTTGGTTGATCGCGACCTCTTGCCCGCAACCTACTTGGCCGCCAACCTAGTAAAATTAAAGTGTCACTATTTAGCGCGCTTTGCGGTTACATTCATTTCTTATTATATCTTGACATTCGTGAAATGATTGTAAATATGTCTAACATAAGCACGGTGGTAGTGTGTTCAAATGCTCAGGAAACTTATAGATATTTCATTCTTCAGTGGCGAGGTCTTATTCTCTTCTTTCCTAACCTGGTGACCAGGTCAAAAGCAGCAAGCCCGCAGCCAGCAGGTCAAAGAAATAAAAGACTCGTTTCTTACGTATTTATGAAATAAAAAAATCTGTGTTGGGTAAGAAAACCTAATTTAATTGAAAATCAACATTTTATGTTTCAATAAAAAACTAGACTAAACCTTGTTTCGAAACTAAATGCGAAACTTAAATAAATTGTGTACAATGATATTATGACAATACGATTTAAAAGTAAGTCTTTAAACGTAATATTGAATCTATTTTTACAAGGTGAACAATATAAAACATTTATTTAACGATTATTTACGTTATTTAATTCTATTGAAATCAGTTAGTTTTATTATATGTACTTATAGATATAACAGCTGTTTCAGAAATGACCTATTAAGAGAAACTACATCAAGACATTAAGTTCTCCACCAACCGACAGAATTCGAGACATTGCCAGTTAAATGGTGAAATTCAACGGCGCATTTATTTAAAATACTTAATATTTTTTTTATTAAAACAATATTCAAATATGTATAATACTTTAACCAAATTTTAACACCTATGACATCATTTTATAACAAGACAGACCTCGATCCTAATGGATAATATCGCCCGGAGCAATTTAGTTTTAATCTTCTTCAATTGTTCTATGAAAGTATTATCCTTGTTATCATAGCAAGTTATATTCGAAATATTATATCATTTAAATTTTATTTTGCATATTAAAAATAATATATTCGTAAGGTATATATTACCTTTTTGCTTGTTTGCTTAACAAATTTACCGTTTAAATTAAAAGACATTGGTATATCTTAATTAATTAAGTTTTTCTATAATTAAATTGTCAGCCTCAATTTAATTTAACTTTTTATCTGACGCAAGCGTGGCTTAAATGAGAAATATTAAAGAACTAAAAGGAGGCAGTATTTGAGGGTTCGATTATGATTTTTTTAACATATATACGGAATGCAGTAGTTTTTGGTGTATATTATACATTCATGTAAAGTCCTATTGTTAGAATGTGAAGCTTGAAAATAGTTTCATATCTATTTGTATGAAAACTGTTGAAATTTTATTTTTGTTTATATAAGGGTAAGATTTTGTTTTGTAAGGTACCAGATGAAATATTTGTAGTAAAATATTTTAGAAACAGTATTTTAAAATTATACTAGTAGATATTTTGTTATTTTAATCAATTAAGAACGACGAACAAGATTGCTTTTTATTTAAACCATCTGTTAAGTCTTCTAAAATAACTAATAGTAAACAACCTTGACTCTTGAGAAAAGAAAATACCTACTACACAAGCAAGAAAATAAGATTGTTAATAATTCTGTACATAAATCATTATTCAGTTGAAATTAAAAATATATTTGTGTTACACAAATTGTAATAAATTAATTGGTATTAATACAGTTACACAGAAGAAAGAACATACTTTCTTATTAGTCTTCTATAAGAGTTTTGTACTTACCATAAGTTCCCGTCTCAATTTATCCAATTCATGGGCTGAAGGTGGTGCCGGCTGGACTCTTCCTCGCCTTAACTCTTCGAGTTGCCTCGTCAGCTCTTCCACTTTCGCCACCGCAACAGATAATTCTTTCTCCTTTTCATTGAAAAGCGCTCGTATTGACTCGAGGTCACTGGCTGAAATAGAAGATAATAATGAATTTACCTTCAGTAGATTTAAAATAATTATTTGAAATGAACTATTTTAATTATATATGTATATATTCTCAGATTTAATAATTTCGTTCGGTTGACCTAAAAAGGAATTTATCGAATAGGTATAAAGAAAACAAAACATTGGTGATCAAAGACTCGGTACTGCCCGCTTCGCACAGCAACTCTCGACTTTCGATGATTAAAAAATTACATTATTTCATGAATCTATTATTTTCAGTGCATAAAACTTCATAATCTATACTAATGTTATAAAACGCGTTAATTTGACATCTAAAGTATATAACGATGTTCAGATATGAAAGTAGTTTTAAAGTAAATCTACCCGCAAATTTTTATATTAATTTTGTTTTACCAAAAAAGAACGAAATTCATAGATCCTTGTAAGCTTAGGATTTAGTGTGAAGTAAAATATTATAATTAATGTAATGAAAGAAACTGGACGAGCATGGCATCTTATAAAATGGGTACATATTTTATCTTAAGAGGACCTTTCGCGCTGGAATTGCGTGAGACTTTTTTCATTACTGCTTATTACACTGTAGGCCTTGTAAGTCCACAGTGTCTTTGAATTTTAATTTGGAGTATAAATAACTTTTATGCTGATGAAGATTTAATGTAACACCATGTCTAATTTAAGTCCAGGCCAGTCATGGCGCAGAGGCACAAGTGTGTGATTGTAAACACGACTGGTAGTGGGTTCGATCGAGGAAATAAAAAAATATTTATATTTATATTTTCATTTCTTCGCTTTGGTGTCGACGCAAATCGCGGCGTAGAATTCCGCCATTCAACAAGCGATGTATCCAGAATTCGGTGGAAAATGGGGAAGGGAGTGTCTTAACACTAGGTTCCTTCTGCCTACCTTGCAGTGTGCGGGATATAGAAGCTGATTCTTTTTCAAAATCTAATTTAAAACAAAAACCATAGAATAGAGTATTTGGAGGTCTCATAAATAAATAAAACAGTATATAAGTTGTAGAATTCAACCTTTATTCGACCCGACCAGAACAAATATCTGCATTTTTAATATAAATGTCTCCCTACAGTGGAATTTAAGTCCTGAACCTGAGGTCTCGTGTTATGTGTAGTAAAGATAAGAGAAGCGTTTCTTATTACTGTACATTAAATAGGTAAAAATACTATATTAAGAATTATGTCTACAATTAAATAAAAATATTTTTTATTTTATGATGTAGCTGCTTTTGTTGACTAGGTTATGATAAAATGATGAGATTGAATGGAAGCATTTAAAGATCGATAGCGATCTTTTTTAATCGCCATAATTGTATTTAATTAAATAAAATAAATGTTTCATAGCAAATACTATAGTTTATTATATATTTAAAAATCCCTATCGAATAAGATTGTACATCTTAGCACTAGGTTCCCTCTGTCTACCCTGTTATGTGCGGGAAAGCTAAATGCAAAAAAATGTTATCATTTATATGAATTTTATTTACTTTTTCTTAGAAGATAGGTTCATAACGTTGTAATTAAAAAGGTAGCCACAGTCTTTTGAAAACCAGAAAAAAGTTAGTCCAATCAAACAAGCTATCTCTTATCTTTGAAAATTCTTCAATAAGTACAAGCTGATCCTTCAAAGATTAGACGCGCAACAAAGATCCAATTTTTGCCAAGCTTAAGTTACTTAGACAGCAGAAATATTATTAACTTTTTAATTCAAAATAATATAAAGAATTTCGCTTAAAAAAATTATATAATCCTTTTAGTCATACAATAACTATAAAATGATAAGGCAAACAAATAAGAACAATTAAAGTGGGCTTGATTATGCTACAAAAAAATTCTGAGTCTGGACTAAGTCACAATTTACAATTTACTTATTTTTCGTGAGAACTGTTTACTCTAGAAAAAAATAAAATTGTATTAAATAAAGCTATATAGGAATAAGCAAACTTTGATATTCGTTTTTAATATCGAGTTTATTTACGTTATGTTAAACCTAAATGCTAAATTCCCTTACATTTACATAAATTATTCTAGCCTAAGTAAATTTTAAGGTCTATGGATATGAATGTGGGATACTTTAATAACGGTAGATACCCAGGTGGTATGAAATGAAGGTCCCGCTGAATTGCTGAATTTAATTTTATAAATTTCAATATAAATGTATATTAATAGTATGTAGACTTCGTAAGAGAAATATCTGGTTTTTTTTTAAGTTAAAGAGGTAAGGCATGACAGTTATCTTTTGTTACAAGTATAACCTGGTCCTCTTTAAAGAACGAGTGAATAGACACTATCTAGGCATAGCATAGCATGCTCCACCGTCGTTCGCATCGTCACTTACCAGGTGAGATAACGGACAAATGCTTGCCTATCTAAAATAAAAAATAAAAAATTTAAAAATATTTCTTTTACGAAGTGCTAAAGATATCTTGTTGGTTTGTTCTTGGTGCCATATCTATATTAAATATAAAACAGAAAATTAACGCAAGCAAGCAATATTAAACCTAGAGATCCAAGTAAATTTTCAAATATATTTATATTTGTAAATACATATTATATCTATATCGAAAATCATAATTTATTTAGCAAAGTTACCAACCAGTGCCAAGTTGTTAATAATGCTAATATAAATAAGATTAAACAAAGGACTGGCCTCGAGCATCGAATAATAGAGAAGGCAATATGAAGCGTATCGCAAATCGCTATTCACGATCCGTTTAAATGGAACCGTTTAAATACGAGTTACGTTATCTATACGGCTATTTATTCTATTTACAGTAGTACATCTCTTTCAGGAAGTTTTTGTTTTATTCAATTCTTAAGAGTTATCTATGTTAAATTTAAAATTAATATGTAGAAAATTTCTATTAAGTAGATTTAGAAACTATTGTTTGCATCCTTTGCAGCCTGTTGTAAGTATAGTTTGTATTGGATAAGTCTAAGCTATATTTTGACTATAAATATTCTTCTGAGTGGAATTATAATTCTATACTTAATTGTACAAACTTAACACTTAATGACATATAATCTCAATTATACTAAAATATATGATTTTTTAAATATAAATTCATTTTGTTAATGTTATTAAGGACCTTATTAGAACTTTACTACACTTACACCCTATAACTTTAAATTACTTTCTGAATCCCCTCATAACTATGAAAATGTTTGCATTGTCTAAAAATAAACATCATTTCAAAAAAGCCGAAAAGTTACTTCCCAAGCAACATTCCCACATACGAGTACGTCACATTTAGTCAGTCGGTTTTGTAATATCGGAACACATACATATATGATTGCAATTTCCTCACTTTGCAAAGCGAAGCGAAGCGAAAAATATCACAAAAACGTTAACTGACGTAAATTGATGTGTAGGAGTAAAAACAAATGGGGATTTAGATCTCACTACGGCCAACATGAGAAATGATCTTTTACGCTCTCCGTTTCTTTTAACATGCAATAAAAATAAAGGGAATAGCTAACGAATTTACTTATAGTTTTTTACCATATAGATATTTTAGATATGCATATGTGTATTTGTTTTTTCAGCTTCACGTTATATCCCGCATGTCGTCCCGCATCCCGGGTAGGTAAAGGGGTCCTAGTGTTAAGACACTTCGCTCCCCATTTTCTGAGTTCAGGGGCGGAAATCAACGCCGCGCATTGTTGCCGCGACGCAAATTAATAAAGAAAACAAATATTATGTTGATGAAAAGTTAGATAGCAAAAATTCAATTATACATATATGTACATCCCGTTACGTGCTCAAATAATTTTATATTTCAAATATTATAATTTATATTTACCTACATATTGAATGTTTCATAATCTAAATTACATAGTTTTAGACCAATAACAGATGTACCAACAATAATCGCCATAGTTACAAGGCGTCAACAAATAAAATATCAATATTTTTATTCTGTCGTCCTATTTAAATACCATTAAATACATTTAATTAAGTTAATAGTTACTGAAATAATAACGTTAAATATATTTGTTTTTCCATATTAGTAGAACGAATTCTATGTTTATATAAGGCACTATTGGCAATATCGCATAAAGTATGAGTTTTCCTTGAACCAATTTCGACTATCGCATCGACTTAATATAATTCGTATTCACAAACCTATATACATATATAAAGCTGACAAATCAACATTTTCTTGTACCGTGCTCTGAGTGACACGACACCAGTCACGCAAGGAGTTGGTGGAGATCAATAAGTTGAGGAGTTTGTTACGAGAAATACTCGTACATACAAAAGCTACGGTACGATATTATTTTAGTGTCGTTTTGCAAGGAATTTGGAAATAGCATACATACCTGTATATTTTCTTTATCAATTAAGTATTTATTATTTTAGTAGACTACTAAATACTATTTAAGTAGATAATTTTCCTGAAACATGATTTATTTTATTAATTTATTTTTTTTAGCTTCATGTTCTACCCCGCACATAGTATTGCAGGGTCTAGGTTATTCCGTTTCGTTCCCCACTCTGGCGAATTCTGGAAGAATTGCGTTTTGAGTGGAACTTTACCTCGTACAAATGATAGAAATAAAAATATTAATTATTTAATTTCTTCGAGAATTCGAACATACAACCTGTCGCGTTTACATTCCCAAACTTGTGCCTCTCCACCACGACCTTTAGCGGCCTTTTGTTTATTTTATGAAAGTAAAAGATAAAAGTATATAATTACCTATTCTAATAACTAAATAACTAAGTACAACCCTATAATATATTATAATATATAAAGATATAATATGTATTAGAAATATTTTATGCATGTTTTTTTGAAAAAATATTTTTAATAGTTCAACGACTAAATAATCGTATCGGTCATTGTAAAGCTACATAAAGTTTCTTGATTGTTAACAAGTAAAACTTATGTGATCGTGATCACAGCCTTCTATTTGTACACTGTTAGTATAAGTTCGTAAATTTACTTACTACGCCAAAAAACCCAATATACCTATAAGTGTAGAAATTTCATTTATAAAATGTAAAATTAATACCAAACTTGATACAGTCAATTAATCTTTTTAGGACAAAAAATGTGGCGAAACTCAACGCCGCGCCTAGCCTCGTTACCAGAACAAGGAAATGTTAATATTAAATATTTCAATTCCTCGAGTGGGAAATGAACCCACAACCTGTCGCGTTTAAAATCGCACGCGTGTGCCTGCTACGACTGGCCTCTTAGAGAATGTAATATTTTATCCATTTATATATAAGAAAATATAGTTCTCTACAATGTATACAATGCTTTTGATATCAAAATGGTGGCTTTATAAAATTTTAAGTTCAATTTTACCTCCTCAATCATGCATTTCTTACAAAAATTTCATTTTTCACTACTCTACTTTCAAAGTAAGTAATATATTTCATGAAATAGCTTGAGAAAACTTTTCGTTTAATAAAAGAATTCATAGATGGAAATTTAGCTGTAAGGTAAACTTAAAAGAAATCATTAAAAGTAATTGGAACGTTCGATAATAGTTACGTATATACGTACATAAAAGTTAATGGTTGCTATAGAAACCAACTCCAACAACATTAACAACATTAAGTGTATTTCAAAGCTATGGATTACAACTTCTGCAATAAAATGTTACTTTACTTATTTTTTTTATATGGTAGGCAGAGGGAACCTAGTCTTAAGTCAGTCCCCGTTCACCGCTCCACCCAACCTTTCCGCAGAATTCCGAATTCATTACGTGTTGAGTGGCGAAACTCAACGCCGCGTTTTGCCTCAACACCAAAGCGAAGAAATAGAAATATTTAATATTTTATTTCCTAGTCGCGTTTACAGTCACACAAATACCTTTTTTATGTATTAACTTTATTTTTCTATTTTTTTGCTATTTTTCTGCTTTAAACATTTCCTAACCTGCTATCTGCGCTAAGTAGTACCTATATTAAGAAAGTCTAGTCTAGCTTTATTTACCTCTTGTAACTTTCTGCTCACCTACAGCTCTATTATGTTATATGAATGTGGTAATCTAATATTACACTTTGTTTAACCAGACCGAGAAAATACATTCATTGGAACAACAAATATTCCTTTGTAGTAACAAAGGAATATTTATTTTTTCAACCTGTATAGTGGGCAGTACTTGTGTTTGTACTCCGCCTATACAATTTAGCATATACACAAAAAAATATTTTCCATTTTCTTTTAGTTGTATAGTTTTACTATATTTTTCATTTTCTTTTTCCTAGTCGGACTCGCCCATCGAGTTTTCCGTACTCATTTCAGTATAGTACGTCAACTAGTATAAAAGTTAACAAACCTGGGCTTGTGCACTCATTTTGTACAAAATGAACTACAAATATAAGTGTGTAATGATTTTTATTTCTATGAAATACCTATTAATTTTCACTTTTTTCTTTATTTGTATTTTAAGATTTCATTTCGTGCCAAATTCTATAACTACGACCCACGGGAACTCCCCTTAAGTCTTAATCATACGACGAATTTCAATTACATTGCAGCAAAATCGATACATAACTGCTCGTATCTTTTAATTGCGTTGATTTAGAAGTTTGATTTTTTCTGTCCTTCAAAAGACCATAGACCTCATATTAGTGTAAACTTCAGCGCGACACCTCCACCCTCCACCCAGACAGGCGTGTCAGTAATTCTATAAGGATTCTGTTTTTACGTTTTGAACTACGGAACCCTAAAAATACGAATACATATTTACATTTACCGTAAATAAAGTAAATCTTGTGGTATTGGAATTGTTTCAACTTGTAATAAGATGTCACTCGATAGTTAGACATAACTAGGTCACAATATCGGATCAAGACCGTTCTATTTGAAGTTGTAACATTGAATCACATTTATATCTCAATGCAAATCGTAATCGATTCCAATTTAAGCACAACCATACAAATATATTATTAAATGTATGTATATTTAAATAAGCTTTATACACGCAAATTCATCTAATAACATCTTTAACAAGCAACCTACACTAGGCTTCGCCCACTTAAACTTTTTGTTATATTAAAGCTAATTTTACAACAATTTTACATAAATATATGTTATTCTGAAGTATTAGCTATACTACTATAAAATCTGAACGAAATCGGTTCAGTAGTTTTTGCGTGAGAGTGGAACAAACATCCATCCTCACAAACTTTCACATTTATAATATTAATAGTATAGGATGCTTACACAAATAAGTAATGTATGTATTTTAAATAATAAATTATATTGATTCAAATATTAAAGGGATTTAAAATATAGTGACTGTTAATCCTAGTATTAGTAATTAATTTTATATTTCATTTAAATTTCACGAATAAATCAGATTTATATTTGTAATTTATAATTGCATATGATTGGTAGAATAATCTGTACAAATAACCACTGCATAATAAATTAATATAATAATTAATAATAACGAATTTTATATAAAGCTGTGTGAATAACCGTCAAAGCGCGGCGTTGAATTCCGCCACTCACACAATGCCTCGAAAATTCGTCTTATCCTCTGCATATCCCTTCCAAAATATTATTAATAAAATATATTTTTCGAAAAAACTAAAGCAATTTTATTTACCTTGTTCTAAAAAACCAAACGTTTGCAGCGTACAAAAATTTAAAAAAAAAATCAGGTCACTGTTAACAGATAAACGTTGCTTTGACATTTCCATTTGCCTCCGTCCACTCGTGAAACATATTTTACGCGCAAACTAACCTTTTTCTATTTCACGCGAACAAAACTGCAGTTATATTGTGGCAGGCGGCGGTGCATGAACTTATAAATTAGGTGCCTACATTTATTTATATGCTGGCGATACGTTTTTGCTGACCACAATAAATATATTTATTTTATTATTTTAGCTTTACGCTGTATTCCGTACCAAAATGGTAGACTCTTACCACAGAATTCTCGAGGTATTATGTATTGAGTGACGGAGCTTAACGCCGCGCTTTGGCATCAACACCAGAGCGAAGTAATGAAAATATTAAATATTTCATTTCCGTGAGTGGAAATCGAACCCAAAGCATGTTGCATTTACAGTCATTAGCTTGTGTCCTAATGGCCTAACCTAAATAATTTTATAGCGATTTTTAATGTATTATCTATACAATATTGATACATATCATAAATAGAAATGAATATATTAATTTAATTTCTAAATATTTCGTATACTTTACCAACAAAAATATTCAGAAATATTTATTTAATCATTGAAAGCAGCCTGAACGTAGATTTCCAGAACAAAGGTAAACAGACCACAGGCAAGACACGAGTGGGAATGCTATTTCCGGATGTTAGACCTCAAATTGACATTCCATTTGGTATTGTCGTTCCTAAAACAGAGTTTGTATTTTGTATTAGATTTTTCCACATACCTACTATAAGATAACTATTATAATTGGAAATATAAAAGAAATTTAAAGAAAATGATTTTATAATGGAATTAATTAAGTTTTGTAGTTGGAAATTGCCATCGATATGAAATTATCTAACCACATTCGATATTAATTGGAAGTCTCAGTGTCTTATGCACTGTAGCATTCGGTAGGCAATTATAGAGGCTGTAATTGAATTCCTGCCTGGATATTAACAAGTGTTTCCTGGCAACCAAATTAAACAGATTCGGTTATATTACCTTGTATTTGTAGATATACCTATATATACAAAACAGTAATAATTATTGTTATAGGTAAACAAAAGTGTTTATGTTCTAAATTAATCGAAGAAATAAGGTTAACTTTTTTAGTTTTTTTGCAATGTTTTAGGCATAATTTGCAATGTTTCAGGCGACATATTAAAGTGTCTTATAAAAATAAATTTCACTTAAAAATATTAAACGAAAAGACAGAAAATAATGTATCTTTTACCATTTCAAAGTTTAATTAAGTTTCAAATAAAATTCTGATAAATAAGGCTGTATCTGGTCTGGTGGTAAGGGTATAATGATCTGGTTGACAGGTGACGGAGCTCCAGGTGTTTTTCAGTTGAAATAGACTTTGAATTATAATAAAAAATAAAATAAAGATTATAAAGAAAACGATGATAATATTTTTAAAATGTTTTTCTTTTACACAAACATATTATTTTACTTTCTTTCAGTAATCGAAGAAATACAGTCTGCATCTTAAAACATATAATTATTAAATAACATAATTATATTGAATTGGATTCCATTTAAATTATTTTATAATATTTAATTCAATACTAAATCCTAATTGTACTTTAAATCAATTTCAATACAAAACACATAGAGAAAAATAAATAGCAAATAACCAATTTCGATATACTTACGCCATGTCAATTGAACATCAACATATAGTAATTTAATATGAAAAACTTTTTTATTATTATTATTTGGAAATATTACAACTGAAGATCGAGCTCAGTGGCGTGCCATTGGAGAGGCCTATGTCCAGCAGTGGACGAGGACAGGCTGATGATGATGATGATGATGATGGCAACTGAATATCGAATTCGGTTTCCAAAGTCGTATATGGAATAAATTCCCTCTATGGTATCGAATGTCTGGCATTAACAATGCACCGTGCCCGTGCGAGCTGTAATTGGCGCACTTTAATCACGTCAGTGGAGGACATAGCTCAACAGCAGCTTGTTCACAGCTGGGAAATTTACTACTACAATTAATTAATTATTTATTATGATTTTTTTTTTTCACCAAATATAATTCAATATATGTATAGCGGCGCGCGCCCAGCGCGACGTTGGGTTACGTAACGGTTAATTGAAATCTTGTTTTCGTTTGTATCTTGTATATTCTTTTTGTTTTCAAATATCCTTTCATATTAATTTACCAAGAATAAACGTTGTCGTAGGGTATTGTCGCGAAGTGGCATAGTATATTTGCGCGAAAGCGCGATGGTCGTGGTTTCAATTACCCCTCAGGGATTTTGCTAGAACCAATTGGTTTCATTTTCTTACTTCAGATTCATGCTGTATCCCGCACACAGCAGGGTAGGCAGAGGGAATCTTGTGTTAAAACACTCCATTCCCCACTTTCCACCGAATTGTTGAGGTATTACGTGTTGAGTGGTGGATCTCAACACGTAATAATTCCAAAAATTGTCAAACTCAACACTATGTTCCCAATGCAAATTTTGAAAGCGTGAACCAATTTTTTTTTTGATAATACAACATGTGTTATATTTAGCAAAGCCCCAGAGGGAGAGGATTAATTTCAGGATCAACTGGTCAAGTTTGCAACAAACAGTTCATTTATTTGCTTCCTTAGGGGATTGGGAGGAGTGAAAATATTGTATTATATTATTATTAATAGTACCCGCGAAAATATTATATAGGTTTGTGGAACGTTACCTACTTCATTAATTTCTGCATATAAATGTCTAGTTTCAGGCTTTAAATTATGTATTGTGTGCAATTTTTTTGAAATTGCAAATTTCAAAGTTTAAATTTGTTTTAAAATGATATTATTAATTTCCATAAAAATTATGTTGCTCTTCGTGCTTCTCCCTTCGTATTTAATGTAATTTTGATGAAATATTAAGAAGGGCGTGTGACTTTAGAAGCGATTGGTTCTGGGTTCGATTCCCACTAGGAGAAATGAATTATTATTTATTAATATTATTTCTTCTCTCTGATGTCGTGGCAAAACGCAACGTTAGATTCCGGCACTCACCAAGCAATGGCGGAACTCAACGCCGCGCTTTGCCTCGACAGAAGAGCGAAGAAATGAAAATATTAATTTAAATAAATATTTCATTTACTCGAGTGGGAATCGAACCCACAACCAGTCTAGTTTACAGTCACACACTTATGCCCCTGCGCCACGACTGTTTTCAATTTTTTTTCATGAAAATATCTAACAACATAGATTTTCTATTATTAAAATGTAAATATTCGGAAAATATTATATTTTCCGATTCTCAATAATTAAAAACTATAATTATAATTAATAAAAACGAAACAATATCCTCCTATACAAAAGTTAATAAAAAATCTTTTTATACTTTTAACATTATATAGTATTTTGGGATTGAGATAAGATATATTTGGTGAAGGACATAATTAATTAGACGATTAACTAGGCGCGTTCCCAACAAACCGCTTCACTTGTAAACACCCTCGGAAATCATTCTGATAAATGGACTTTAGCTAAACTTCGGACAATGATTTTGTTATGTATATTTAATATATATATATATATATATATATAATATAGATATTAGGAGGGTATTTGAAAATACGTATTGGGAGTATAAAAAATTGATATCTTATTTACGTAAATAGTAGATAAGAAAATTATCTCAAGCTTAAGTTCGTTAGTTTTCACGCATTATCTGAAAGCAGCAAAAAGGAACCTTGTGTTAAGACACTCCGTTTCCCATTTTCTGCTGAATTCTGGAGAGACTGCGAATGGTACTCAACGCCGCGCTTTACCTCGACACCAGAGCGAAAAAATGAAAATAAAAATAAATATTTAATTTCCTCGAATGGTGATTGAACCCACAACCAGTTGCCTCTACAGTCATACAGTTGGACCACTGCGCGACAACTGACCTCAGTAGTTTCAACTTGTTTAACAATATTTGCTCATATTTTCTAATATTTTGTTTTTAAGCTATAACAGAAAATATAAAGGACTAAAAGTAACTAATTCATATTTTAATTTTAAGATTTCACTTAAGACATAATTAGGTTCACAAAGTTGAACCGTCACGTCCTTAAGTTGATATCCCTGAAACAGAACTGTATAAGGTCCATCATTTAGGGAACGTTCATTGTATATCTTTATAAATTGCGATCTATTATAATGAAATTAATATAGCTTGAAAGTCCCATATTTGCCTTTAGAAAATTAAGAACCAGTGACTCACATACTCTACCATAATTAATACGTATGGAAAATTACACCGTCTAGTTATATACTGATTTATCTAAGATTCACCTTAGTATATATTTCTAACCAGAATTTTTATTGCTTTAATCCGTCCTAGAAACGAAAAATTAACAGAAAATATATAGGAGAATACTAAAATAAATATAACAAGAAGTTAAACTATCTAACTCTATTAATAATCATTTTTAGTTGTATCTAATTTTTTTGACAATATTTTATAAGTCAACGATTAAATATTTCTATGTGTATTGGATTAAAAAATACAATAATGCCCGGAAAAGGAAATTTTGATCTATATTAGCATTATGAAGAATGTTTGCATAGTTAGTTTGCAATTAATTAAGTTTCGATAACACTATATCATTTTGAAATTACTCCTATAGTGTTAAGACAATAACGTAATGGATCGTTGCTAATTAGAACGAACATTCTAGCCTCTAGGTATAGATACATCACATTCTACTTTCTTTATTATTTTAATATGATATTATATAAGCTTAGTACTTCTATGTAGGTATATTAATCATTTATTTTAGAAAAATCGATTTCTATTATAAAGTAGATTTTATAAAACTAGCAAAACAATTATATTTTACCGAAATAAAATATAAAATAATGTACTTACTGAGAGCTATATTCGCCTGTTTGTTCCTATCGAGCTGACCCCGCAGCGCTCGTAGCCGCCGTAGCTTCTGCTCTTGTGCTTCCACGCGCTCTCGTAGCCTTCGTAACCGTTCACCCTCTACGGCCACCTGTAATGGACACGGTTTGTTAGATTTGGTAAATCAAATAAATAAATCAGCTTTCACGCTGTATCCCGCATTTAGCAAAGAATGCAGAGGAACCTAGTGTTAAGACCATTCGTTCCACATTTACCGCCGAATTTTTCGCAGCATTGCGTGTTGTATGGCGGAACTCAACGCCAGGCTTTTTGCTTTGGTGCCGGAACGAATAAATGAAAATATTAATAAATAATAATTCATTCCCCCAAGAGAGGCACACCTTTGACCCAGCTACTATAATTATGTACCTAATAAAACCTAAGAAACTAAGTTTGACCCACTCGTAATAATTATATTACTATGAAATTTACCAGCTCTACGTAGCTTAGGTGATAATATAAGTTATAACATTATAGCTTCACCCATAGTTTGATTATTAAATTAAGTCCTGAGAGGAAATCTTCAACGGCTTGATAGTAAATTATGTTCATATAATTTACATCTCCAAGCACATTGTATGACACTTGGCAAATTGTGTTTTTTTTTATTTTTATTTAGTAGTTATAAGCTGTTAGATATAATTCAGCAATAAAAGAAATGAATATAATAAGAGTTTCATTTCCTGTAGTGGCAACCTAATCCAGAACCTGTCGCCTTTACAGTCACTACAGGTATGAAAATAAGTCTCGTGGTTATTTAATAAACATAAAGAAAAATAATTCTTATTTTTCTAGATTTAAATATACTCCAAACAATAACAAAACCGTCGTAGAAGATTCAAAGGCTGTCCAAATAATAGCACTATAAGAAGAATCTATTGAGATGTTTCGATTTTTATTATTCTTAGAGGTACAGGTATTCATGGGGACTCCCCTGATATTCGAAGCGTTCTTAGATTCCTTCGTATTTAATTATGATTAAATTGTTCAGAGCGAGTGGTGACTGTGGGGAATTTAAATAGAAACATTTATTGAGAAGGCGTCGTTAATACTTCTACGAAACCGTCGCTGACTGAATTGAGTTATGTTAACATCAAACAGTAAATGCCTATTTGGTTAAGAGAATCTGAAAACTCATTATATGTCTCCACGAAATATACTTTAAAAGAAAATACGTAAAAAATATATATAAACGTTATATTTTTAATATTGTATTTGCTTTAGGAATATTTTATAAATAACGAAATTTGGTTCGTACAATATTTTAATATGAAATATACTTTATATTTTAAGTATAACTGGTTTTAAAAGAAAAGATGAAATATAAACACAGAGAGTTAAGATAAATAATAAATTGAAAGAGACATATCAGCAATGACCCTATTTTCATGTTTTCACTACATGCGGGCACATTTTCATGAAAAAACAAAAAGGCTATATTAATATATACTTTGTTGAAACCCAAAGTCAAAATGAAATAACATTCACCTCTGTTTTCAAAAGTAACCTTGTGTTAAATCGAGATAATTTTGTTTATGTTTCGTTCGTATTTTATTTGGTGCGGAGAGTTTATTTTAGGAGTGATAAATATCGCATTAGCCCAACGCCGCCGCGCCGCACTATGGACAATGGTAGAACAACGGCAGATCAAAAGTCATTTTTTCAAAGTCGTCCCTGACGCACCATTTTTTTTTAAATTAATAGTATAAGAGTGGAACTTTAATATTATGAATTATTTTTTCGTGAATTACATTTGGAATATATATTTATTCATCGTGAAAAATTGTCATTCGTGAGAATGTCTATTTCAGGTTGTTCACTTTGATACTTTAAACATAATTTCCTTAAAAAAATGAGCAAGTAGGTATAAAGTGTTATATATTTTTGAAGAGCCCATAGTATGTAGATTTTAAAACAATTATTATATTGTGGATATCGTGACTATATTTTTATAAAAAATATTAACAATAAGTGAAGAGAAAAAAGGTACGTGTTTAAAGTTCATCGAGACTTTTAACAGTTACCGACGTCTCCCGACGCGTTATATTTGATATTGTTTTATAGTCCACATATTCATAAATAAGATTTACCAAAAATCAGCTGCAGAGACCTGCAGACTGAGAAGTTATCACGAAAACTCCGATACAAGTCAGGGGACACGAAAACTCTATTTATTGTAGTTTCTAATGTTTTACTATTTAATTGATTAGATTGCAGTAAATTTCCATAAAATTATTGTTATTTATTGATAAAAGGACGTTTTATCTTCATTTTGCACACATTTTGCACAATCATTTATTCACACTACCCTCATTTATGAAATTATATGAAGAGTGAATTAATTTAAAAAACTATTACAAATTAGTAATAAAACTACTAACAGACGTTTGATTATTAAGTGTTTTCACAAAATTTCAAAATGACGAATACTTTTAGAGTTCCAAGCGTGAATTATTACTCCCATACATTGAAGGTGCAGGGTTTACGTTCAATAGGAGAAGAATTACCACCTCTTTAAATTATTTGAGGTTCCTGGTAAAGATTTTATTGATTGAAAAATTACTTATAGGTCCCGACTGTTCATCCTAATAAACTATTGGGCTTGTTAATTTCTTTTCATATTTATGCTGTCGGGGTGTTTGTTTTTTAATAAATATTTTTTTATTTTTCAAATTTTTGTTAGGAGTCATTATGGTAATGATAATCATGATATACCTTTTTGAAATCCTCATATTGAGCTCTTGAATTTGATACCCATATTGTGGTATTCGAAACCAAAAATTTTTTTTTCACTAAGTCCTATTGCGTCCCACAGCCGCCATGATTATTATTTTTTAACGTCACCTATCTAAGAACACTTGGGCTGCTAAAGCGAATGTAACGATACCTCAATTATGTAAATCCGTTCAGCGGTTCTGGAGATACAAGGTAATAAAGAATATTGCATACATACATACGTACATACATACATACAAAATACGCGCGAAAAACATAACTTTTCTTTAGCAGTCGGGAATAATAATAAACTAATTTAATAATACATTTTTACTATTATTCCTTTAATTTTTACTATTATTTACTGAAAACTTTTCTTTTCATTATTTTTTTATATACAGGGTGGAAGAGGCAGCGCTTCTTTAACTGAAACTGCATATAGGGTAAAATATTTCAAACCCAGAATTAAAAAAATAATCAAGGCACCTCAACGGTTTGGACGTAGGATTTTTTTTTCATTTCACGATTTTTATCCATACCTGTATTTCGTGTCACGCACACATACGTATGCGACGTTTCCGCTTTGACAGGTAAGTGTGTGCGTGCCTATGTTATACTTTACAAATGGCGTTTTATTTTAAAACGATAATTTTATTATTTATTTTGTTTGAAAAAAAAACTTTTTCATTTTTGAGAATTATTTTTTTTCCGAATTATATTAGGCTTTTATAGAGTAGTTAAAACTGTGGTTTCATTTAAAGTGGCGCTGACAATTCCACCCTGTATATATTCTCCAACAAAAGTATAATATCTGAACGTCACATAACGCACTATTTCATACTTTATGCTTGTGCAAAAATTCAATTGTTTATCTTAACAAATAAAAAAGTTATCGACTTTTGATCTGATACAGATCTCGATTTCCCATAGTGCGCCGTCCAGCTCCGAGTTATGAAATTTATTAGGACCCATTGAAAATTATTTTCTCTTTGGCGTTTTAAAATTGAAATTGATGGCTTTTTGTTTAAATTGTTTTAAAATAAAATCAATAATGATAACATTGAATCAGAGTTTGTGTTTCTGTTGTGCCTACTATTGTGCTTAATATATTATAATATTAATAATAATACTAGAAGATGAGGCCAGTCGTGGCCCCAAGAACGATTGTCTGTAAATGAGATAGGTTATGGGTTCGATTCTCTCGAGGAAATGAAATATTCAACATTTTCATGAGCCTGATCTGGTAACAAGGCAAAGTGCGGCGTCGAGTTCCGCTACTCAACACACACAATGCTTCCTGAATTCTGCGGAAAGTGGGAAGCGGAGTGTTTTAACACTATGATCCCTTTCGACTATGAACCTACTCTGCTAGATGCAGACATGAAGCCCAAAAAATAATAATACCACTACCCTGAGTCTTATCACGTTAAATAATGAAAGGAATAAATGAGACCTGTTAAATACGTAACAGGCTTAAAGACTTCCAAATCAACTAACCAAATGTAACTTAAAAGCAGAGCCAAGTTAAAGCCTTTAAATAAATATATACTGAATTTTAAAAAAGACCTTGAATTGTAAATAAAATGTATCCTTCACCTACAACCGTATTCTTTCAGAGTAAAGAAGCGTGTTGAATGTAAATAACTTAAATGTTAACAAGATTCTTCTACGTTTAAGTTTATTTTGCAGACGAGTAAATTTTTACTTATAACTGTAAACGCTACAGGTTGTGGGTTCGGTTCTCATTCAAGGTCTTTTTTATCTCCTCGTTCTATTAACAAGGGAAAACATAGCGTTGAGTTCCACCAGTCCAGAATTCGGCGGAAAATGGGAAATGGAATGTCTTAACTCTAAGTCCCAGATAGATAAAGGGAACCTGTCCCAGATTCCCTTGATGTGATGAGGACTCCAAAAATATAATAATAATTGACATTATTGGCATTCGAGTTAGAAAGGCAACCTAGCAAAAGATCATTGAATAACATTATTGCGTTACAGAGTAAATATTTCTCAATTCACCAAATCCCTTTCTTGAATGATGGACCAAGAAAGCCAATTAAGGAAGAAAACAATTCATTTTAAAAACACAAAATGGACTGCAAAGACAAAGAAAACCTTATATTTTGTGGAGCAAGATTCAATTTCCCGTGTGTCTAAAACTACGCAAGCGTCGTTTGTAAATTATTATGTAGTCTGCTTTTCATAATCTGAGGAAACCATTTTTGTCGACTCTTATTAAACATAAACAATAAGGAATAATTTTAATTATACTATAGAAATATTTAATTACAGTAAATTTATAAATATAAAAAAGTAAAAACAAGCTTGGATTTTCTTTCGCTAATTCTCAGTTCCATTGTCAGAAATCAAATGAATATATAAACCAATCTAACGAGCTCACACTCTATAGTAACAACATATTAATATCACAGTATTTCACCCCTTAATTTCGGACTCCATCATCAGACCAAATTTTAAAAACCTTAAATTTCTTTTTTAACCAATCATTACCTCAATAAGAGTTTTCCAAGTAAGTACTTTTGATCGTCGATTGAAGAAACCACCAGCTGTAAAGGCAGTTCTGCCAAAAAATGTAATAGTTTCTTTTTTGAATACTGTAATCTTCTTCATTATGTAAGAATAAAAAGTGGATTTAATTAGAATATTTGAAGTTACATCTTGGCTTAATAAAATAATAGAAAAAAACTATAATTATAAACACTTTTTACTTTTTTTTAATTAAGCAAGCTGCACTACATACCATGCATTTATCATGCTACTAATGTAAAGTTAAAAATGAAAAATGTAACTTCGTATAACATTTTTGTATTTAATGGATACCGAGCCAGACTGAAATTATGTATTCAAATGTGTTCCCATTTAAAGATGGAAATAAAGATATTTCTTTTGGCGAAACACCAAATAAACGACCCGTTTAAATATTTTGAATATTAAATACGTTTGTTTGTATTCATTTAAAAAAAAAAAATTTTTTAGATAACATTTTATGCTGAAATGGTGAAAACCACCAGTTTTCCAATTGGAAAAAAATAAATGTATCTATCACAGACAGGTAATTTTCATGGATCAACTAGTGTTTATAAAAGAAACACCGCCTTAACAACTCCATTTAAACTTAAATACAGTTAAATTGGAACACCACTGCCAAAAAATAAAGGTCACCGGAATGAATTATGCGAAAGTAATAATAAATCGTTTCCAGTTATTTAACTCCAGTTACGTAAATAACAATTTGAGTTAACATTATTATTATTTTTAGCTTCATGTTGTTCCAGAATATAAAAGGGAGAGAGTCTTTCAGTGGGAATCGAATCTTGTTAATGATTCAAAGTCACACTCTTGTACCCCTGCGTTACGCCGGTCTCATTATATTAAAAAAATAATTTCATAGAATGCACAACTAAAAACCACAAAACCGGAAACATAAACGGCCAGAAATATTTAAATCACGGCAAAGGAGCGTAATCCTATCAATAATGCATAAAAGTGAAGCACAGGATTATGTGCTCGTAGTGTAAGTTAAAATGATTAATCGTTTAGAAGCTGTTCTAAAATTCCTTTGGCGGTATCTCGTCATGCTATACATGTATTAGGTATTTTTTTATAAATATATGTTTTTTTTTAAATTAAGTAAAAAGGATTTAATTTCTTCAGTTTAGTTGTTTCTATTATGTTTAATTTAAGATACTCCGTGCTTTACCTTCCACTCAATTATAAGTGGCTGAATCCAATATTGTGCTTTGACTTTTTTCCAGAGCAAGAAAATGAAAATAATTCTTTCCTCCGAATGGGGATCAAACCCACTTCCGTCACAATTACTATGCCACTGCGCTACGACGACCTTAAATGAATATTTATATATAAAATATAACCAATTCCTTAGTTTAGTAACAGAAAATACAATGTTTTTTTCCGGAATCCAACAAATAATGCCCCTAAAATGGGCGAAAAGCTGATAAACTTACAGCACTAGGTGCTCGCTGCCTACTCAATACAGAAGAGAGGCATGTTGAACAAAGAACAATGTGTATTGTATTACACTTTATTGCACATAAAATTTACACAAATTATATACAAAATAAGTAGAAACATGTACAATAAGGCGGCCTTATCGCTTAAAGCGGTCTCTTCCAGGCAAGATTGTGGGTGGTGCATTAAATTGCAGGAGATTATTTAATAGTAGAAATAAAAATAAAACAAATATATAGTAAATTACATTAGTAAATACAAATAACATAATAAAAATAACTTACTTGATGCTGCCTCGCCTCTTGTTGTTTCAGGTACCGTAGCCTCTGCTCCTTGGCGCACAGGAGCTGATGCTGCGTGTCTATCTGCTGCTGCTGACGGAGCGCCATCGCCCGGAGCTCGCCGAGCGTTAACTCCACCCCTTCCCCCAACTGTGGACAAATAATTCTATTAAATTTAAGAGGTAGATTATGTTCAAATGAATAATTGATGAAAATTATGAAACTAATTTATTCGTAATTTTACAGCTTAAATATTTAAGTCCCATATAATTAGCCTGATGTTCATTGGTAACAAAACGTATCTAATTTCAGATATCTTATTATTTGTAGATTACAGACTTATGCCCATGTTTAAAAAATATTATTAATGTTTTATATTAAAATGCATATATGTACACATATAAAATTAAAATTAAATTAGGTTCCGCTGTATCCTGCACGTAGCAGGGTAGGCAGAGGGAACCTAGTGTTAAGACACTCCGTCCGCCTAATTACTACTACTTTCCGCCTAATTCTGAAGGCATTGCGTGTTGAGTGGCGGTTGACTCGACGCTGCTTTTTAAATTTCTTTATTATTTCCATAATGTGTTTCTGTATAAAAAATATAGGTTGGTATGATGACAGATATTACGTTGCAAAGTCCTTTCTAATAAAGGGGCAAAAGTAAAAAAAAAACAACTAAATAATATGCAAAACGAGAACATGCTTTAGTTTAGAATTTTCTACAACAATTTATACTAAAATCAGTCGTTCATGAATAATTCAATTTCATATAAAGTCTAAACAATTCATGGTAATGCTAATAAAGCTAATGATATACAAAAGCTTCCAAAACTTTATTTCGCGAACATTGCGTAGAGAGTGTTTACATTTAAGTACTGTTTATGTCCATTCAGTAGAAAGCTTTTCGCTTTTAAAGTCTGAGATAGACATAAAAATAATATATATTAGGTATTATAATTTAATTTATACGTAACATAAACATTTTTCACAATTAAATTCAATTTCCATAGCGAAATACAGTAATTTAAATAACAAGGTGCATAAAGATTAAATTTGTTGTTTTGAACTACAAACTCCAATATAACCAATTTTGTTATTTCATACGTCTGCTTCTCGAAAGTTCGTTGTAGCGGATTACTCGAAGCTGGAAATATGAGTGCATCTGTGCGATAGGTGATGGTGGCCAGCTAACCTGTTACGATTTAAGCACTGTTGAAATGTTTCATATTTAGTGGGTTATTGCTTGCAAAAATAAATTGTGTCGCATTTTAAAACTTGTTTTGGGTATATATAAAATTTGAAATAATCAAATCTATCTCTATTGGAATATAAATTATTATTTACTAGCGGCTTCGCCCGCTTGAGCGGGCATAATTATGTTTACTAATCTAAGCTTCGTGTTCTAATAACGTTATCATTTGAAACAATATCCATACGTACTAAATGATAAGGAAATATGCCAAAATACAAGAGTGAAAACTACATATATATCGGTTAAACGGTTTCGAAGATTAGCATGAACAAACGCACAAATAATCATAATTTTAAAAATTTTAAAAATTCATGGTGGGTTTCTCATCTTTCTCATCCTTGCAGAAACAGCGATCAGTTCTAATTTCTTTATATGTATTTTATTTTAGTCAATGATTCAAATCGATTTATTTTATAAACAAGCAATATTATAGTTATTAAATTAAGCCAAAAATCTTAATGGGAAGCTTACTCAGAAATATCTACTAAGTCTTTTGCGAGATATTAATTTACCGATCCATACTTTTAAACAAATTATTTGCTACGAGGTCAAGTTAAATCAAAAGACTTCTCGATCTTATTAAAATTCAACGTCAGAAGTAACTAAAGTTGAGAGTTTATAATAAGAAGTTTTTAGATAGAAACATAATACTGATTCATTTTATAAAATAAAAACAACTAACATAAAAAACTAGGGTACTAGAATAAACTAGAACCAGCTACGCCATTGGAAAGACACGAATGTAATTTGAAAAAACGGCGGCAGCAAACATGACATTCAATTTCAAAACAAGGCTTACATTCATGTATACTGCGGAGTATGCAAGTGTAAAATGTGACTTTTTATTTTCATGGCTTTTTAACGTTGGTGGCATCCAAATTAACTTCAAGAATAGAATTTCTGGTTAATATTTTGGATTATTTAGTTATAGATACTGTATTTACAAATAAATTAAGAGCATAATTTCTCAATTTTTTTTATCTTTCTCTGAGTTCATCTGCGATCAGTCCCAAACTATAAGCAAATCTGCAGATCCTTTCATAAGCAGATTTGTTGGCGTTTCGAGGAACCTCTCCAGCGGGAAGCTCTACTCATCTTTTACCATCTTTCATCCAGTGTCTGAATATTGTGTCGTTTAAGGCGTTTACTATAGCTGATAGTCATCAAATTTGCTGCTAGTTCATTCGGGTGGGTAGTTCTTTATCTCTTCTTTTACTGTTTTTATTTTAAGAAAATTGTGTATTTCTGAGTTGCTTACACTTCATGGGGCATTAATTTCTCAATATACTTTCTTTTCTTATACGTCACTTCTATTTCCATCTCTTCGCTTTTCCGCTAGCTTTAATATTTTTCTACATTTTCAAAATAAGAATTAATAATCCAAAATAAAAACCTTACATATAATAAATAGCTAAAACGGTCTCTTATCATAAATAGGTAGTATAACATAAAGCGGACATGTACATCGAGCTGGCAGATGTGTTCAATCTCCCAGGTAGGATAAGCCGGCATTCAAAATGTAAATCTTGACACTTGTTGATAGCGCTCGTCCGGCTAACGTATTGGTGTGGACACACAATTCAAATACTTGAAAGGGAACCATATTTCACCCGGTATAGGGGACGGGTATAGTAATTTGGGTACAATGTTATTTGGGAAATTGGTGATTTAATATTTTCTTGAGATATCCTTATAAAATATAGTCAGTCAACCCTTCTTATATAAATAGATTTGGCTACGTTAAGTAAAAAGTTCGATTAAGCTGTATTTTAATACGGTTGACAATGCTTTTGCCAATGTCAATATTAAATTAAGAAAATAATCAATAAATATTTGCAATTCATTTCATATAAAATGAGTACAATTGCCCGCAAACTTAAGTTTGTCAACATAAGTTACGGAACCTAAGTGGAACCTATGGTGAGCAAAATCGACTCACACTTGACCGGTTATTTTAAAATCAGAACTAAACTTCATAAAGAATATTTACAAATAGCAATACAAATCGACAACCTAGTCTTATTTCAAAAAATGTTCTCAATTCTAGAAAATATCATGTAAAAATATTTTTCCACGCCGTTTCGCATAAAGGAAATAGGTTAACGACAATATAATGCAGATGCGATGTCACGTGAGTTACTACAGTCACACATGCAACAACATTTTGCATGTCAAAGTGGAGATAGTGAACACTTATCAAGACAAAGCCAAAGCAATCTCTTCGAATGGGAAACTTTTACCTAGTAATTTAAACTTATGCATGTTTCTGCATGTATATTCTCTACAGTATCAAATTTTCTTTTTAACAAAACTTCTCTTTCCTATCCAATAGTGGCACAAGGGCACTAGCGCGCGACTGTAAACTCACGTAAAGTTGTAGGTTCGATTTCGCGAAAGAAATATTTAATATTTTCATTTACTTGTGGTAACGAGGAAAAGCGTGGCGTTGAATTCCTTCACTCAACAAGCAATGCTTCCAGAATTCAGCGGAAAGTGAAAAACGATACGATAGTGAAGGACGATCTTAATGTCTTAATAGTAGGTTCCCATGTTCCCATTGCCTACCCCGCTATATCCGAGATCCAGCGTGAAGTTAAAAAAAAATACTTCATTTAAAAAGTGGGATGCCGATATTCACCACGTATACTTCAGAAAGACAAAATGTGGGAAAAGAAGAAATAGAGAAGAATATTAACATTTAATTATGTGACATTTGCAATATACCTACTTCATACGAGTATGTACCATTTGCATATATAGAGCGTAAATTCCACTACGAAGCCGCAACTGGTCATTAAAGTTTGACAAGTTTTAAGGTCAATTAACGTCCATTCCATATGTTTACGGAATAGTTGAGAAATTCCAAACCACTTTCAGCAAGTAGCGCTTCAAAGGTACAGAGAACTAACACAAATTAATTGCTCGCTTAGACTAAAACTGACAGTTTTCATTTTAGTTCACTTGAGATTGGTCCTTGTGGTCGATGCTTCTCAGTGTCAACGCTAAAATATATTTAGTAAGTGATTATTAATTTCAATATTCATCGGAATTATGTTTAAGAAGGAATAGAGTGTTAAAATATTATTGTTATCGGTGGCAGATAATTGAAATTGATAGAAGGTATACCTTTTATTAAATTAATGAAGTTTTAGAAAATATTTGTTAAAATAGACCAAATGATACCTCAATTTTTTACTTTTTAAATACTTCACGCTATATCCAGCACACGGGAAGGTAGGCAGAGGAAACCTAGAGATAAGACACTCCGTTCCCCTCTTTCTGCCGAAATGTTTAGTGGCGGAATTCGACGCCGCGCTTTGCCTCGTCACCAGAGCGAAGAAATAAAAAAATAATTTAAATGACTTCTAAAAACTAAAATAATTCCAAATAATTTCTCGAGTGGGGATCGAATCCACAAACAGTTAATTTTACAGTCGACTGGCCTCACCTTTAAATGTACAGAAGTTTAGCTTATGTTATACAAATATTATTAAAATTAATTAAAACATTAGAATAAGTTTATTAATTATTCTTCATAAACTTATTCTAATGTTATCTGTGATTACTGAAAATAAGTCGAATAAGCTAACTTCAAATAAAAAATAGCCGTTTTCTCATAAAATTTCTAATATAAAAGAAATCTCTCTCAAAATCGTTCCATAAATCTGATAATTCCTGGCTTTAATAGATTACTTTAAGCATTATCATTACCACACATTATATAATTGTTCATAGCTATATAAGAAGTAATTTTTAAGCCTTAACAATTTTAATCCGTATATTGAAATAACTAATTACACAAACGGCTCCATAATCGCATTAGGGATATTAAAAATTTTGTAAATTTGCGAAATGAATTTTTACCTCGATTCAACGTAGAACTTAATGAACGTTTATAAAATGGTACTTTTAAATGTAATTAAAATCATTTAGAATGCAAACGTGTAACGAAGGAGCTAGAAGCACCTCCTACCAGGAAATGAATAAAACATGGATCGTGTGAGCTCGCCCTTATGGCGACGAGACGTCTTGAATGAGCGATTAGTTTGAGAAATTATTAATTAAGCGAAAAGCGTATATTTTAACACTCTTTTTTTTCGATTCACGCTGTGTCTGTGCACGTAGCTGAGGGAAACTGGGAACATAGTGTTAAGACACTCCGTTCTCCATTTTTCGCCGAATTCTGGAGGGGTTGCGTGTGGAGTGGCGGAATGACGTAGCGCTTTGTTTCGTGACCAGAACGAGGAAATGAAAATATTGAATATTTAATTTCCTTTCACAGTTCTTTAGTTTAAAAAAAATATAACAGAATTTTAAATATATCTTAATAAGCTGTAACTGTAAGATAGAAATATTCTGTTCATTTTTACATTGGTTTCGCATATTGTCCACTTACAGTAAAAAGTCGAATATCCAACATAATCTAAATATTAATTCTAATTAAATCTAATGATTGGCACTTAAAAACATTTTTATAAATTAGAAAATTTATGCCGCTATATAGCCTTCATCTTCAAAGTATTGTATATTGGAATAAGACCTTCAATTTTGGGGTTGATTTACGTACTCATGCATATCACACACACACATACAAAAAGATTTACATGATTCTCTATTTTTCCCAGCTCACGCCATTTCCTTATAAACGCACCGAAACACAAAGAGAATAAATCACAATTTAGGTGCGGCTTATTGGTCTCATGAATTTATTTGTGAGTCGGCCTCATGGAAAAGATGTAAGCATATGTTCTGAAAAGTAGGAGGAATGGCACCCCGCCAAACAGATTGAGGTGATGTTTTATATATTTTGGTGTAAATTAATAACGGCCTTACCACAAACTTAGGTCATATATTTGTATTTTTATTTAGAAAATAATATTGATTCTAGGTTTTAATGAACTTTGAGAAACTGACTGAGAACTGTTATGTGGGTCTAAAAAGGTAGTTAAATATTACACATTTTATGGTCTTACTAAAGAAAGGGTCTGGTCTAGCCGAAGGTATGGTCTTACAAAGGAATGTACTCAAAAATTAAAAGCTAGCAGTACTTTCACAATGTAATACACATTTTATTTAGAAACGCGCTATATAGAGTTCAAGGATAAACGTTCGTTACGTAGGTCAAGGTCTCACATTCATATTTAGTTCAATTTGAGAACAGCATAGAGACAATTTTACACAATATTGTAAATAAATACCTATGTGTTTATTTATTTATAACGTAAAACCGGTCAAGTGTGAGAAGGAAATGTCCACCGAGGATCTCATATTATTTGCTTACACTGCTATGTATATCCTGCACATAGCAAGGTAGGCAGAGGGAATCTGGTAACCTATTGTTATGATACTCCATCTCTATTACGACGCATCCGTTTCCCAGTTTCCGCCGAAATCTCGAGCCATTGCGTGTTAAGTGCCGCAACTCAGCTGCGCTTTGAGTCATTACCAAGCGAGCGAGGAAATGAATATAATAATAATTTCATTCCCCAGAGTGACAATCAAACCCACAGACAGACAGACATAGTTTTCGTTTTTTCTATAGCCATACGGAATCCTAAAAATTAACAAACATACCATAAATGAATATGTTAATATAATTAATTTGTAATATTTACTACCCATTTTAGAAAGCCATTTTCTATTATACTTTATATTTTGCATTTCCCGCCAAAGTAAGTACCGCTGACACGCGAGAAAAAATATTAGATCTCATCAATATCCTTGAACGTCAAAAAAGAATGATCCGCGAAAATTGAATTTCATATTTTGCCGTTCTTTTAAAATCCCAACGATCCTTTATTTCAAAAGGAATAAAAATCGAAAGAAAATATGCGCTATGTAAAATTGTAACTGGTTTCTAGTGTACATAACTAAATATTTAAGAAATGTGTGTTTTTTTCCTCTTTTTTTTAAACTTTTAAATGACATATTAAAATTAAAGGTCTGAAACATCTGATGAAAAGCCATACTGGTCCTAATAAACTATAAGAAATACTAAGGTAGTAAAAGTTGTAGTTGTGCAGACAGCTTTCGTGGACAAAATAAATGAAATATGCGGCCGTCGTTTCAGTCAGACAGTGATTTATAATCTTTTCCCGTTTCTGTAAAACCCAACGCGGCGTTGAATTCCGCCATTCATTACTAAAAATTTAATGACAAGTGAGTCCACGCAAGCGACGTCGCGGGCTGCCAATAGTCAAAATATAAAAGGATAGAACTAAATATTACAACAATACAAGGAAAAATGAGCTAGCAGAGACGGCTGGTTTGAGCACTCTTAATCTTCGAATCTGCCGTCAAGTAGCTTAATGTTACCTAAAGCTATTGAGGGCTAGTATCCTCGACGAGATGGACTAAAGTAGCGTCGTTATGTCAAGTATAAAAGTCTACCTACTTATCTATGTCTATAATGCTTTAAAGTTTTCCTTTTAAGATTTGTTTAGTCAATAATGTTTCTTTATTTATATATGTATGGAAAAAATAAGTAAATGTTTCAATACATCATAATTTCAATACATATTTTCATTTTTACGTTTTTTATAAGAGTATTTGTTAGCTATGAGTAAACAAAGGATAGGTACTCGCATTTCCTCATCTAACCCGTAACAAATAAATGGGCGGAAAATTGAGGAAAATATGACTTACCACAAGGTTTCTCCTGTTCACGCCGCAAAATATTACGTTTTATGTATGCATATATTACCTACCTTTGTTATATATTAGTACTATATTTATTTTAATCAAAAATATATAATAAAAAGGATTAAATAAATGTCAATTCTATTATACAAATCAATAAATATTGTAAAAGGAAACTTATATTTATAAAAATATGAATTTTATACATGTTTATTAAAACGTTACAGGTGTATTGACAAAATTGCATTTTTTTTATACAGCTATCGGCCCAAATGTAATTTAAGAAATAACTATAAATGGACTGCAATAATAATATATTTATTAGATAGATAAATAAAAAAAATAATCATGTAGATAAGGGAGCAAAACCACAGGCGGCTCGCTAGTAATAATATAAACATACTTTCATATAAGAAATTGTTTATATCATAGATAAAACGAAAATATTTATATATATTCATATTTACATACAATTGTATTAAATATATGTATTTATATAATAACATTGTATACCACATGTATTTCGGTCAAGGCAATGGTTATAGGGCGATTACGTAGAACGAAGTTATAGTGGCGATAAAGGCGGAGGCTTTTACTATTTCTATAGTATATTCTTTATAGTTTAAGTATGTGGAGCAACAAAGTGGCTGATATTATCTATTTTATGAGAGTCAAATATGTAGTTCACATATTGTATTTTATATATGTAATGTAATTTTATTGCAAAAATATTTAAAAGTTTTATGAAGAATTCTTAACTAACTGCAGTTACTTGGGACTTGGGAGAGTAAATAATTCATAACTATTAACATTTTTGAAGTTACGACAATGAAGGAAACGTACTAGAAGTTTTGCAGATTCTGCTTTCAGCGATGCTCGCTTGTAATATTTAAAACCTTCATTTTAAACTTCACGCATGTCTCCTGCATGTAGCAGAGTAGGCAGAGGGAGCCTAGTGTTACGACTCCCCGCTTTCTGCCGAATTCTGAAGATATTCCGTGTTGAGTAGCGGTATTCAAACCGCGCTTTTGCCTCGACACCGGAGCGAAGAAATTAAAATATTAAATATTTCATTTCCTCGAGTGGGCATCGAACCCACAAACTGTCTCGCTTCCTGCCACACATTTGTGCCACTCCGCCACGACTGGCCTCAAACCTTCATTCTCATAGCAAAGCCTTATCCAATTCATAAATTATGTTACGTTGTACTAACATTTTCAAATATTGTTTAAGATCAAAATTTAGAAATGCAAATGGAATTTTCGTATGCATCTAACAATATTGAATTATACGTGAGATAGGAAATGTATATTCTTGTGTAGTGAATTTTACATTACAATTTAAAATGGAATATAAAGTGAAATATTGAATTAACTAGACTAAAATTTAAAAGCAAGCTTTTGCAAGCAATATTTTTCTTGTATTTCTTGTTTCTTCATATGCATTCAGACAGTATATTTGTACATAAATTTTCTATAATATATACTTGAAATTAATTTCTTTTGCTCTAATTATAAAGTAGCATAAATATTTCGGTATACATTGCTGAATTTTTCAATACAAAGGCTACGAACTCTTTCATAATGGCCTTTAGAAATTTGCTCTACTTCCGCACTCCGCTCGTAGGTTTCCGCCAAATTCTGCAGGCATTGCGTGTTGAGTGGCGGAACTGAACATCGCGCTATACCACGACACCAGAGCGAAGAAAAGAAAATGTTAAATATTTAATTTCCTCGAGTGGAAATCGAACCCACAACCTGACTCGTATACACACACATAGCACGTAGCGTAGCACACGCTTGTGTCCCTGCGGCCTCAGTACCAGATAATATCTTTTAACGTTATTATTATAAAAATTACAATTACGACAAATAATATAATTAAAAATTGTTTACATTGATATAACAAATTAATTATAAGCAAGTATAACCTGTATTACAATCTTATTCACATACACTTAAAGTCGAGTTTTCAGTACTAATTTTCAGCATAAATATTTCCCAAGCAGGAATTTCAGGGTATTTTATATGGCATGCCGCTAAGAATTAATTGTAAAAGTTTGTTTCACCGTCATATAATGTGAAGCTTGAACAACGTTTTGTTGTAAAACAAATATATTTAAATAAATTATTTATGTTATAAATACGTATAATATGTTCCGGGTGCGTAATACCTTAAATTATGTACGTAGGGAAATAAAAGATGTTTTTTTCGTAATCTGTTAATATCATTATGATAAATATGTTAATTTAAATCTTTTTAAAGTAGTAATATAGAATAAAATAAACTGATTCATTATTAAAGGTTGAATGTGCTATAAAACCCATTTTACTTTTCAATCTCAAAATTTATACTTAAAAAAATCGCCATTTCTAAGATATAGCCATTCTCATATTTGGAATATTTATATTGACCGTATTGACGTATTAATTTTATTTCTAACATGCCACATCAATAAAAGCAATGAATATGAAATTTGGCCTTTACTGAATTTTTTAGCTAATAACCTAATTAATTTCCCACGTAATCCTACCAAAAGGCCGCAATAAATATTTTACTAACTTTGGACTAACTTTCGGCTTATCGGATTAACTACTCATTTTCAGGTTTCGTTAAGCATCAGCAATTAGGAGTATTCTAGATTATTTCTAACAGAAATTAAAAAAAATATATATATCACAAATGAATATTTTATTCTCTATTTCTATAATAAAATTACTTATAATAATCTCATTCCATTAGGCTTCGTAATGTTTAATTATATTAATAAAAATAAAAATATAGTTTTAGTGTTTCTGTATGCTTTAGGTAGCGTTATTAATAATGTACTCGTGGCAAGCTGCGCAGCACCTATTTTAATGATAAAAACCTTCTGGGGCACTATGGCACTCACTAGGTAATGCAAATGAAAAATTATAAAAAAGAACCCGTTTATATCATAAGTCCATAAAACAAGGCTAATTTCTAAAAGAGATATACTTTTACGTTGTACCTTAGCATCAGCGTATAACAATAGCACACCCTGGCTCACCTCTTCACCCTGTTTTGTTCTGGCCCTATTCTTTCGGTTGACATTATTTTTCCCTTTTGTCTTCCCTAGCGCCTAACGCTTGTGAAAAGTCAAGTATTGCAAAGAGGGAATTTCAAATAAAAGACGCTACAGACTAGAATTAAAAATTTAAGTCACGCCAGCTCCGTAGAAGTCCATAAAAATGAAAATGGCAATTTAAAACCAACGCGGTCATGCTTTGACCCGGTCTAAAAGGGAACACTTTTCCACACTTAGGGCCGACCCAACCATCTTACAAGTGATGTTAGAGCAATTCGTAAGTAGAGAAATGGGGACACTTATTTCGTCCAGAAAATAAATAGCGCCGCCCGCCTTATGTCGCAGGAAACGAGGCAGCCAAAATAAAATTCATTGTTGTTAGCAATTATGTGTACCTTAATATAGGAGAGGGCACAATTTATAGCACTCTGCCAACAGAAAAGACATACTTTCAAAAATAAAGTATTTTTTTACTTGAATTATCTAAAAACGAAAAAATGTAGTGTGTTGTCATTAGGTTTTCTCAACCTGTATAGCAAGCCATCAACCTACTAAACTATTTTTGATAATTATTTAGAAAAATAATCAAACGGTTGACATTTTCATTTCACTATATAATAAACGTCAACCAATAAAATATATTGTATAACAAATTACACTAAATTCAGGCCACGTTATCAAATAAATACAACTACTTTATTATTAAAGTAGGTAGTTTATTATTCTACCTTCGAAGGTACCTACCTACTATAAAATTATTAGCATTTTGATATACGTTTTCCAGAGCAGGTTAGCTAACTCATCAGTGAGTAAGGGTCGAAACATGAAGCCAATGTGTATTATTTATTGACTTGGGAGTGGTTGTTTGTTATTCTGCGTAAAGCTAATAAAGGCGGGTCCTCATTAGCAAGGAGTGTATGCTTAGTATATATTTAGAAATGTAGATCTAACCAATTTATGGGCGTTCTGCCCTAGCTCTATTGATAGGTATTAGGACTAGGATTTTCATTTCAGCACACGAGAGCTGTATATAGAAACATATATATTATGTTTATTTTATAATAATGGAATTGGGAACGGAATGTCTTAATATTAGGTTCCCTCTGCCTAACCTGCTGTGTGCGGGATACAGCGTGAAGCTGATATAATAACTTTACAATGTATTTAATCATATATTTTTCCAATATCTTTTAACCACATATCTGCGGTCGTTTGGCAATAAATAGCATGATCACGATATTAAAGATAAAATTAAAACTCATACATTATGTACTGAAAGGTAAAATATCACCATCAGACTAGAAAATGTCGTTATTCTGAAAAGAGTTGGTCACATATGCTAATGAGTTATGTTTTCAAAATTTATTATAATTACATTTTATATTGCTTAAAACAGATCTAACTCGATAATGAATTGAATTAAGATTTTTTAAGTTGTTAAGAGTTTCATTAGACAATTTTATCAGGGCAGGATCAAGTCACTAGGATCTGCAAAATTCTTAATAACCAGTTACTTAGCATTAGATCAACCATTAAGTATCTTTATCTTTTCGCATTTGCAAACAGCCAAAGATCTCTAAATAGTCCTCCATACCAGTAAAATTTACAAGTATTTATAGAAACCATTAATTAAAACAAGAGATTACTTAGAAGAAGGATAAGCCGACAGATTTATTGTATAGCGATAAGCGACCTGTTTAGGAAAATTAAAGCTTAAGTTCGTTTTGTGGGTTTTAGACTATTGGTTTTCAGATAAACGTAGATAAAACGTTAAAAGTAGATAAAACGTATATTATTTAATTATATTTTTTGGACTTTTATTTTTAATTAAAATAATTTATGCTTAAAGAAAATTTTGTATTCTCGTGTATAACTACGTGGTAGTTTCAATTTAAACGTATATAGATTTTCGCAATTTTCTAAATAATACAAAGTAAGATTTATTTATTAAAATTCCAATTCGACACAAAAAAACATACTTTTGATTTACACTCAACCAACTCGAACAGAGCCCAAAGCTCTTGGACGGTTTGCAATATTTATATGATTTCTACAAGGTATTAGTTAGCAATTAATTCTATAAATATAATAATATTAAAGTTACTTTTTCACATTTCCATCGCTTATTAAGCAAACATAACCCACCAATGTAGTTTTAATTAAAATGTTAATGAATCTATATTGGTGCGTAAGTCTGAAATGAGCTCGTTACGATAGGAAGTCAATTTTAAACTATTAAAAGCATTGCAATATTTTTACTATATATAATTATTATAATCATTTTTTTTTCAATAGAAGCCAGTCATGGCGCAGGGGCACAAGCGTGATTGTAATCGCGAAAGGTTGTCGGTTCGCTACCCGCTCGAGGAAATAAAATATTTAATAACTTCACTCTCGTGTTATGGCAAAATGCGGCGTAAAGCTCCACCACTCAACGCAATGCCTCCAACGTGAAGCTGAAAGAAGAAGAAAGCTTTTTTTCAATTTATGTTTATGCTGTCAATAAAACAATCACGTAAAGTTTGTAAGTACGTACTATATATTTTTCAGCGATTCAGACTTTATGCGAAGAGAACCCGGTTTCAATACACACCATTCTCCGTTTTCCGCCTAAAAACTGCTTGTTGACTGGCGAATGGCGAAAGGCAACGCTGCAATTAGGTACCAATAATATGATAAATTCTTCTTTTATATTTATTTTAAAAAAAATTGTTAAATTTAATATTATTACGACAAAGTTTACAACTTTTATATATATACGGAAAATATCCCCAAATAAAAGGATCCAATTCTTAATCCCGGATGATTCGGTTGATTGGTCAGCTGCGGATATAAAGACCTGGGGATTCCTTGCAAAACTATTACATTTTTACTTAAATATTTCATATAAAATATATAAGAATGTTGTAATATTTTTTAAATATATTAAGGAAATATTTATTGCAATTGGAAATAAATAGAAAATTTATTCAAAACTATAATATAGAAAATCTTGCTAGTATATTAAACAAATTAATGTAGAGCTATTTAGTTTTATAGAAACGTATAAAAAATTGATCGTAGCGGAATTTGAACCCGTGCCTTGGACTCGGAGGAAAAGGTCTATCCAACCTACCTATCCAACTAAAAAAGTATTTTTCTTTCCTAGCTATGGAAAACACTTTAAAAATGTTAACAGCGTAGAGTTATTTGCCTAAGACTATTTAATTATGTTTACGCACACCAAACAAAACAATATTAGCAAACATAAAGCTATAACCTCCTTAGCTAATATTTGATGAAGATTTATCCTAGGATCAGTTTTTTTAAATAAGTACTTATCATGAGATGTCTTATCAGTTATTTAAACCAGTTACAGGATAACTTAAAAAAAGAAAAATGGGGGAACAGAGTGTCTTAACACTAGGTTCCCTCCGCCTACCCTGCTATGTATTAAAAAGGATTTTAAGTTAACAGTCTTCGTATCGAATCATTTTTGTCATCTACATGGACATCACGTTTATTTAGGTCTGTTACGCACAATCGATGGGCACGGCTATAACAATTTGGTTACTCTAATGCCGAGTCTGAAATCGGTTTAATGTTTTGAATATATAAGAGACGACAGGATGTTACAGTCTACTTGAAATAGATCTAAAGTGTTGACGGATTTGTAGATTTCGTCGGGCAATGATAAATAATTTGCTTTTCCTTTGATGTTGGAAGTACAGGCGAATCGAATTGATATATCCTCACTGAAATATGTTTCAAATATAATATGATAAGTTAAAGTTTGCGTGAATGTGAATGTTAGTGTGCTTCACGCAGTTAAAACATTTAGCGTGAAAAATGAAGGGACGTTACTATGCCTATATATTGTTAAAATATTCCGTTCCTCACTCTACCAAAACAACGTAATAAAATATACATTTTTGTAAATTAAAAATGTCATTATTGAAAGGCGTATAAATAGGAAAGAAAAATATATAGGTATTCCAAGGTTTTTATTATTTCTTTTCTGCTTTTTTAATTCATAATGCTTTATATTTCCGGAAAAAGATAAATTGAAATTTCACATTATAATATTACAAGGTTATCTAATAAGTTATGGACAAAGCCAACAGCTCGTCCAACTCCGAGTAAACTTCGTAACTGATTAAAGCTCAACTAATTTAATCTCCGGTACGAAAAGAATATACTTACTACATTTTTTTTAATAAAAAATGGATTAAAAATATTCTTTTTTATTTGCTTTTACAGAATATTCATAAAATTTAACTTTAAGCATATATATTTTTTTTGTTTTATTGAAATTTTAAATAAAGGTTTATTTTACAAATTTACTGTACTAGTTAAATAAAATATTGATTCATACCTATATGTTGGATATTATACTCGTTTTTAAACGTATTCGAAGCTACGGCAAAAAAACCAATGGTTAAGTACTACGACAGAAATAGAAACAGGTTTTTCTGTTACGATAAAATATTAGAACAGTAATAAAGATACCTCAAAAATGCAAATGCGCCAAAAGGAAAATTGTAAAGTTTTACAAAACCTTAGGAAACAAACGAAAACTTTTAATTGCGAAATAAAAAGGGTTTGGTTTGCAAACAACTCTGAAAGGTTTCTTGAAATAAAGATTTATTAAATTTAAAAATAGAAATACCTTATAACTTGTATATTAGAAAAGTTAATTAAAGTTATGCCAGATAAAATGTAGCCTTTTATACCTACTTTGTAAAAATTGTGAGGGACTGATAACTTTTAGCTCAAAAAAATTAAAATAACACGACGCGATTTTCAATTAGGTTAATTTATTTTTTCAAATATAACAATTTTCATAGAGACTTCATTATAAGATGTGAAATTTTTGCCTCGATCGTGGTTTGATGTTTTCAATTCTTAGACGTGCCGCTACTCTCAGTAATTACTAAGCTTTTTGATATGGTGATAGCTTTCACTCGATTCGGTTACGTATTTACTTAAAGTAACACACATATTTACATTAATTTAAATAGTAACCAACACATTATAATATATTTAGAAATATTAATATTTCTTAATAATATTATTTCAAGTTATATTACTCCCAAATATATAATGTATTGTATGGATACATACATAAATTATTGAAAGAGAGAGAGAGATTGAAATAGTAAATTGTAAAAGAAAAGTAGAGGAACTCTATATAGGCCTCATTCCCAAGTCACGCCCCGTCATTTCACAGAACCATTAGTTCATGAAAACTGGTCGATGAAACTCGGCTTTTTTCACAGCATTTTTTAACAGATGACTTTGACATTCCTTTGAACGAGTCTTTCTTTGGACAAACTATACAATGTAATATTTATGTTCCTACAATGAAAATAATAATTCCATTTCAAATATTTATATCGCTCTGGCACCAAGGTAAAGCCCGGCGTTGAGTTTAGCCACTCAGCACGTAATTACTCGTAAAATTTGGTAGTAAGTTTGGAACGGAGTGTCTTAACACTAACTTCCCTCTGCCTACCCTGCTGAGTACGAAATAAAGCATAAAGCGGTTTTATTTTTTATATTTATAGCGGTTGCTGAAATAGAAAAGAAAATAGAAACATTTTAACGAATAATTTATAATACTTTTTTGTTCCTTCTAAATAATATTTACTCAAAATTTATTGAATAATAAATAGTGACATTCGTTAAGAGTGGGCCTGTTTCGTTTCTTTAATTGAATATTCTTGTTTATTCTTACTTCATTTCATTTATAGGAGTGGCATAAATTAAAGTCTATGTATTTAATAAAAGCGTCTGTTGCCAAGAAAATTAATTATTTTCCAATAGTTTTATGATTGGTTTACCTTAATAAGTGATAGAGAATATCAAGTAAATAAAAGCCTTATTAGATGAAATTAGAAACTGTTTTTATTATTTATCTATAATTTACCTACATATTATCTATGTTCGAGATAATAATTATATAATACAGAAAACCCACGGCAACCTATCTATTGAGATGAAGTTAACCATTTTTATGTTAATAAATTAATTTTTAACAAAAACAAAAACGGACTTCTAACAAGGAACTAAAAAGTGAAAAATAATTATACAAAGATTTTATAATTTTGAAGTCGGTGCCAAGTAAAACAAACAGGCTTAGTAATTAGATATTGTAGTAAAGGTGTTGTAGCATTAGCTTGACACCGACTTCAAAATTATAAAATCTTTGTATAATTATTTTTCACTTTTTAGTTCCTTGTTAGAAGTCGGTTTTTGTTTTTGTTAAAAATTAATTTATTTATCTTCTCGTATCTATCTTCTATCTTATCTATCTTCTTCGGTAGATCTTAAAATGATGCTTCTTAAACGAGTGGTGATGGTGGTGGCAGTGGTTGTCAACGAATGGTCGTGGTTGTCCTATGTAAAACTTTATTTAATTAGGTATTATTTTTGTGCAAAGTTACATTTTGGTATATTGACAAGAACATACATAAAAAGTATTCGGGCGAATTGAGAATCTCCCTTTTTTGAAGTTGGTTGAAAATGAGAACGTCCTCTTTTTTGAAGTTGGTTGAAAAGAAATGCAACGATCAGGAATCTCACCTCTGACATCAATTTAAAAAGTTTTTGCTTGTAACTATTACAGTATAATCAATTTTTTACCAAAAAAAACAAACTTTCTAAATTTTCACCGGATTCCATAATCGGAACCTAACCAAACTTTCACCAAATTATCCTTCAAGTGTATCCTTTCAAATAAAATAAGAATCATCAAAATCGGTTGGCGCGACATTGAGTTATTCGTCTATTTGTCGCGCACATACCTAATACAAATTTAAGACTTATGTGATTTTCTCATAGATACCATTGTCAGACATGAACCAAAAAAAAATGGGACCATTCGGGAAGCTTCACCTTTCAAACAAAAAAAAAATTTTCAAAATCGGTTCACCCAGTCAAAAGTTATGAGGTAACAAACATAAAAAAAAAAAATAAAAAAATACAGTCGAATTGATAACCTCCTTTTCTTACAGAAGTCGGTTAAAAATGATAAACAGTTTCCTCTACTTAACCGATAAACCGCAAAAGATATGTAAAAATACAAAAAATATATCTTTCATAGCGTGAGAACTCAAAGCCGTATCAAGTAGTACCAAAACATAATAAATTTTCCTATATAATTAAAATCTTTTTAACTTAGCTGAATATAAAATAGAAGGGCATTTGTCCAGATAAAAGTAATAAGGAGAAAGAAGCCTAGAACGTCCCCGAGCTTCATTAGCATACAGATTGACCCGCACAACGGAGGCGACAGAAATACTAACAATGAACTCAATTCTATGTAATAACAACAATACAAACAACACAACTAATCACTCTTTTATCATTGAGCCACATTTTATACTTTATCTTCATTTTGTTACTTTTTCGTACCTATTTAGGAGAGTCCTATCCTAATATGTATCAGAATATTTTTTCTAATAATAAAATAAATTTGGAAAATGGCTAGTGATAGATTATAAATATACAGGTTCTTTTAAAGAAAAATAAAAAATGTCAGCGCAAGCAAGCAATGGCGTTGCGTGTGACTTTTACGCGACAGGTTATGGGTTTAATTCGTACTCGAGGAAGTCAAATATTTAACGCTCGTTCTGCTGCAACCGTGTAAAATGAAATATTTAACGCAACACGCAATATTTCCAGAATTCGGCGGAAAATAGGGAACTGAAGTGTTGTAATGTGCATGAAATGTCTTAACACAAGTTCCCAGGTTTCCACTGCCTACTCTACAATGTGCGGGATACAGCGTGAAGCTATAAAAAAATAAAAAGAAAAAAAGTGTCAAATTGATCCATTTTACTAACTTATAATAGAAATGGAAAAATTATAATATAATAGAATTGGTCGATTTTTATTTTATTTCATGAAACTCAGAAAATGGCTCAATATTATTAAGAAGTAGATAAATATTTTCTTTCAGGAGAATTCTATTTAAAAGAAACTTTATAAAACATTGAGAAAATAAATGACTCACCTCATCCTTTTTAACCGTCGTTGCACCATCAATGTTTCCTACAAACTGATCAGTGCCCAAGGATGCGTCGGTCATAGTGCCTTCGTCTATTAATGTCTCTTTGCTATTTTTTCTCGAATGTCTAATGAGATCGGGTTTTTCTGCGCTCATTGAATTGCTTGCATTTTCATTCGTGTAATTTTCCCGGCCTGAGTTTCTCTCTTCGTTAGTACGTGATTTATCTTCCCAGCTTTTGATTTTAAAACACGATATTGATTTTTTATCTTCCTTCGCTTCGTCACGACTAATTGCTGTATTCTGTGCATTTGGATTGTGTATTTTGTCTTTTTTAGTAAACCCTATTTTTAGTCGTTTCTTTTTACCATTCCACTTTTTACTTGCCGATTTTGATGTGTTGCTATCATCGCTGACACTATCTGGGCACACGGGATTGACTAGAATTTTGGTAGATTTAGCTTTTCTTTCTATTTTACGGAGATTTAACAGATTACCAGATGCATCTGCGTACGAAGGTAGCAATTTCAATGATGTTAAACTTTCTTTGGTACATTCATCAATGTGGTGTTCAGGATTTGGAAAAATACTGATTTTCATAACGTCCGATGAATTACGACGGATTTTGTTGCTAGTACCCAAGGGGCCCATCGCAACTGGAGGTCCTCCTTTAAATAATAATGCAGTCTCAGTGGGCTGACACACACAAGCTAGCATTTTTTCTCAGTCATTTATACGTTTAAATGTCATTATTTGCACATAATTACTTTATGATTTGCGTATAAAGCTTCACTAGTCGGAAAAGAGTAAGAATAATATGCCTGGAAATATTATAGAAGGAGTGAATAAGTGCTATCCCTTTAATCTTCTGTCATACATCCATTTTTACAAGAGCTTTTATACGAAATAAATACCCCCTTAATGATATCATGTCGCTACATAGCCTCCCTACGATCTTACACTGATATTAAAGTTCCGTTGCGTTACGAGAACTTATGGCGCATTGTTTCTAACTCAACGAGTATAGGCATCGCCTTAATATCTGTAATATTTTTACATAATTGCTGCTTATATTTTTTTTAATATGTAATACAGTTATAGAATAAAAACATATATGTTTTTCTTTTATTTATAATGATTTAAGGCAATATTGTCATAATTACCGCAGAATTATATGTAAATTACGATTACTGTAACATGACTGAATCCATTCGAAATTACAAGGAAATACATTCGAACATGGGCTACAAGACCGGTGCTGGTTTTACAATCTCGAGCAAAATAAAAGCATTGAGATTGTTTTTCAATTGAATGGTTTTGTTGAAAACAAAGAACTTTGTTTGAACTATATCGAACTACTTTTAATTGAATTTGAAGAGTGGGAGAAATAAGTTTCAATAGAATTTATAATTATTTTTACAAGTGTAAACGTAAGTTAGATATACGTAATATTTAAACATGAGTAGGTATATATTAATTGGATATTAAATTTAAACTTTTTGAAACACTTTTCATTTCTTCGCTTACCAGAGGAACGAGGTGAAGGGCAGTGTTGAATTTCGCTACTCAATTCGCAATTCGGTGGAAAGTAGGGAATGGAGTACCTTAACAAGGGCATTACAGACAGACTTAACTGGTTCCCAGGTTCCCTATGCCTACATTGTTATTTGCGGGATACCAGATACTAAAAAAAAATTGAATAGGATTTGACATAATAATGTTTTATATATATAAAAGAGTTCTTGAAGAAAAAGAAAAATAATTTTAACGAAAACTAGTATTTACCAATTTTAAAAATAAAGCTCCTTATTTCTTTTATAAGTATTGTATACCTATACTACTATACTTTCTTATGTAAGTCTTGTGTTTGGTAAAAATGTGACATGAATGAAGTATTTGTGCCAGTTTATCCCGAGATTTTTTCAGCATTGCTTATATAAAGCTCACGTTGTATAAAAAACTTTATTTGACGTCAAATTTATAGAATTTTTTTTGTAACCGAATGTTAACAAACTCTCATTAAAACATTTCCGTTTCGCACTTTCCGCCAAATTCTTGAAGCATTTTGTGTTAAATGGCGGAACTTAATGGCGCGTTGCCTCGTCATCAGAGCAAAGAAAAGAAAATATGTAATAAACTATTTTATTTTCTCTATTGGGAATCGAACCCACTACGTGTTGCGTTTACAGTAGCCCCTGTGCTCCTATGCCACGACTGGCCTAAAAATAATAAAAATATTTACTTATATAGAAAACGTAAAAATATTTTTTTACATTAAACCAGTCCATAAAAATATAATTTTGTGGCTAAAATGCAATACTGTTGTGCAAAATGGTTAGCATAAAGAAAGTTTATGTGCATTGGTTAAAGTTATGAATGTTATGTTACAAATTCATGGAATACAAGAGTTTTCTATGAATTTTAACATGTTATGGATTTTATATTCTATTAAATTACAATACTTGTACAGAGGTTGTAGATTTAAATCCTATAATTATATTTTGTTAACATGAGGTATTTCATAAGTTCATATTTCATTTTAATTTAAAAAAAATTTATACTTTAAATATTTTTCTATACTTAGAAAAATAACATGTAAAATGATAACTTAAATGTAATTTATAACAATGCGACATAATCGGATTATGTCTCGAAAAGTAGCCTAAGCAGACAAAAGGCGAAAGAGCTCACGTACTAAAATAATAATCTCGGCTAGGGATTTCATTGTTATGGCCACACATTCGTATACTTCATAAAAAATATAACCGGAAAATTAGATAATATACCTACATAGTAACTTTTGAGTTATTTGCTAAATAATACTGATTCAGGTCAGGAATTTTAGGATATGCTCGCTATATAAGATTTTTTTTGATGAAAGGTAATTTAGTTTCAAGTTATATTATACTTCTAGAACATTACAACTAGTTAATTACATAATACAATTGTTATAGGCATATATCTGGTATGCAAAAGATTAAAAAACAATTAATAATATATAAGTATTTATTTTGATTACCACAGCCTTTTTAAAACATTTTCATTCGTACTAAATCTATTTAGAGCAGAGTATTAAACTTAAGTGTGTACTATTTTTTTTAATTTGAAAGCTACAAACTCAACGGCCCATCTGCTCTCAGCGGAACCGCGGAAATCATTAAAATTGCAACCAACATTATGAGCAACATTTATGCGGAAAATTAAGAAAAAATCATCAACCACTCGTTATTCGTATACATCCATTTATATTTTTGTGAAATAATTAACGTTGAAAATGTCAAAGTTGCTTTTTTCTTTATGCGAATATTTTAATTATTATACGATAATGCTTCCAAAAAATCCAAACTAGCATAATCATCGTTGTTTTAATAAAAAAAAAGATATAATTTTATCAAATATTTACGAAAAGAAATTCAAATATAAGTCTCAAATATATATTTCTAACCAAAAAATGACTGAATATAACGTATTTCATAAAAGAAGGTAAGATGAGAATTGGCGACGAAACGGCACAAAATTTAATCTGAAATATATCCTTCGGTACACGTTATGAATGTACACTCAGACTGTTTACGTAAGCAGCGCTTTTGATATTACCAGAAGGTAGGGCGAGAGAAATAAGAAATTTTGAGGTTTCCAAGGCGATGCCTTTTAAGAAACCCCTTACAGAAATATTAGCTTGAAGTACACAGAAAATATATTATAAGAGAAAAAAATATTTCGACAAATTATAACATTTAATTAAATAGACAGATATATACGAGTACTGTTAGTACATTAATAAAAGACTTATAATCGATAGAGCTAATTGCCTCGCGTATTTCAAAGAGCCAAAACGTAAAATAGCCTTAAAAGAGGAAAACTAATTGGCATGTTTAAATGACGATTGAATTATTAAAATGCTATTATATATCATTAGATAAGAATTTAAGAATCGATAAAATTGTGATAAGGTTGCCAAATCTGATTTAAAATTGAAAATATATCATATATACAAACATAGCGAAGAATTCTTCAGTTACCGATAGTAAGCATTATTTACAGTGAGCGTGTAGTGATGAGAATGTATCAGCACTAAATCGATATTGTGAAACGAAACTGGAATAGAAAATTGGATGTATAACAACGTTTTTGTATATTTTATTTAAAGTACATAGATTGATGTGGATCTTTTTATTTAAAAAAATGTTGTTACGTTCTATAATATAAAATCTTCATTAATAAATTCATTCATCTTTAAGACGCTGTTCTACTAATTGTAATAATATGGTTAAACCCCAGTATGATGGCAATAGTTAAAAAGGATTAAGCTACATTTTATTTTTTTCTGATTCGATGAGGTCCAAACAAATTTTCTTTAATTATATAGCGACCTCATACTATAATTAAATAAAACTAACTTTTAAAAATATCATAGTTATATTGTATATAACTATGATACATATATGTGACATAAAGTTTAAATAGTTTACATACAAGTATATAAGTTACAAATAATTCTGCAAGTTCCATTGCTTATTCATCGAAATCCCTAGTTAGAACTTGTCACATGAACCTAACTTGTAGTTAGTCCTTGGGAGATGAAAGACGCTCTAGTTTTAGACTGCTACGTCAATAATTAATGTAGAACTTAACGATAGTTAAAGATATTATGAAATTGTAAAAGAATATATTAAAATACTAACGTTTTCAGATTTACATTTATTATAATAAAAAAGAGAACAAAAATATATATACAAATAAATATCACATAGCAATTTTGCACCTTCATATTTGGGTTGCGAATTAGTAGGTCATTTAAAGAGGGATAAGTGCATATTGGCACTCTACCTCTTTGAAGTGTTATAGACGAGGCTTTGAATATATTTTCATATTAAAGGATGGTTTACACTGATTGTTGTTATCATTTTAAATGTATTGTCAAATCAGCTTTACGCTGTATCCCTTATAGTGCTGTATGTGGCGGGTTAGCAGATGGAAGTTAGTGTTACGACACTCTTGTATAAAATAAATATTGTATGTTACGTTATAAATATAAATATATAAGTTTTACAGGTCATTACTGTAATATACACTCCAACAGTTAGTATTACTCTCTAAGCATTTTTCTTTCATTTTTCCAATAAACAGCTGGCCCTAGTGATCTCTACAGCTTCACCGGACCTGAGGAATACGAGCTAAAACACCTAGAAGACCTCGTCTTGGCTATAGAAGGTACTGACAATATATTGCACGACTATTAGTGAAATCAGAACATAAAGTTGAAATTTAGAAATTTTGAATGTCAATATGGTCCATATAATACAGGAACATGAACCCAAAAATATATACCTATAACAATACAATAACAGTACTAGATCGAAAACAATTGGCGTAATTTATGTGTTTTCAATAGCCCGAGGCTTGAGGGAAGTACGTGTATCGATAACTGTACGCATGATTAAATCTAATGAACAAGCGTACGAAACTCCGCCCTGGAGAACATGTTCACCGGGTTTATATGGTTTTTAAATTAAAAATTAATAAAATTTACTTATTTTATTATCATAATTTCTAAATTAATAAAATTATTATTAATAAATTAACAATTCAATTTTGTTTGAGCGAAAAAACAGATGTTAACGAACGACTATAATAAAGCCAATCATAAAATTAATAACAAAACAAGTAATGTATTTGGTAACAGAATTCGGTGGAAAGTGGAGGACGGAGTGTCTCAACACTAGGCTCCCTGCCACCATGATACATGCGGGATAAAGTACGAAGCTGAAAGAACAATTTTTAAAAAAATATATAAAAATAATCTCCTATATAATAATAACAATTTTAAGCAGAACACCCTATATCAATAATATAAGCGAAAGACTACATTATAAACTGCCACAAATCATTAAAATAGACATTCAAATTACCAAGTTGAACGAAATATAAATAATTTTGCTGAAAATTGAAATTAACTTTGCGAGGATTACGCGAGATTGATTGAGTACAACTTAGCTTTTAAATTAACATTGTAAGTAAATAATAAAATGCTTTGTTTCATAAATGAGCCTTTTAGACTCGTTATTGGTCGTTAATTGGACCAATTTGTAAGTTGGCAGAGCGTGTATTTTGTTTGGGCGTGACAAAGAGACGTATTTGATGGAAATTTTGATTTGAAATAGCAAAATCTAAAGCGAATCTAAAGTAAATATTATATAAAATAATAATATTAGGTAGTTATTTAAAATCAGCTTCATGCTGTAGGTATCCCGAATACAGCAACGTACGCATAGGGAACTTAGTGCTAAGACACTCTGTTATCCATTTTCCGCCAAATTTTGGTGGCATAGCGTGTTCAGTGGCAGAACTCAATGGTCTTATTGCCAGAGCGAAGAAATGAAAACACTAATAAATAATAATTCATTCCCTCGAGTGAAGACCCAATCGACAACCGTCGTGTTACAGTCACACCTTGTGCCCTAAGCCACGACGGCCTTAGGTAATTATTGAAATTTTCATAATCAAATAAATAGATCGATTATCAATATATCTTTTCGCACTACTTTATAAACTTTAAAACACGCCAAAGGACTATCTATGCACGAATGGCATAAATAGTTCGTCTCGGTTTTTACGATGGCGTATAAAGTCCCAGCGCTTAATGGCTCTGTAATTACGTACCTATTAATTGGTTAATACCTAATATAGTGATATATCACTTAATTATATCTCAGTACGTATAATCGTAGTGTTATAAATATTTAAACACGATTCGGTACCAGTATTGTATAATACAATACTGGTAACGTAAAGTTGTACTAAAACTCCTTCATCGATTTCTGTATTGGAGAACAAAGCAAAGCCATTTCGTATTATAGATTATAGATACATCTATATAGTTCAATTCAATTAGAATTTATGATAAGATAACTTTGTAACAGTAATAAAAGTTACAGATTGTTCTGGAAACAATTGACACAATCCACGAGTGGGTATACTATGAGAACTGCTGAGTGAAACTAAGTTTGGTGTTGTCTTGAGATTAGTTTTCGTAGCTGGTTAGATTTTCATTGTGATGCTGCGAAGATTTACAACTGTCTGAGTAAATCAACTTGCCCACGCTTTTACATTATTATGATTTACAATTCCTTTATATTATACCATCTGGTTTCTTCAATGTTTACTTCAATTATATCTTTTTTTTTCAGCACGGTAGGGTCAGATATTTGCGGGATACTGATCCCGTACACCAAATGTTGAAACACTCCGTTCTCTATTTTCCGACGTATTCTGAAGACATTGTGTGTTGAGCGGCGAAACCGAACGTCGCGTTTTGCCTCAACACCAGACCGAAGTAAAGAAAATATTAAATATTTTAATTACTTGAGTGAGGATCGAACCCAAATATAAATTTACAATTTACTCTAGGTATATGTTAATAACCAAGAATAACAGACATTCGGTATTGATATAGTAAAAAGAAAAATCTACATAGCCTATAAAAAGTAAGGATGATTGATGTCTGTCATATTGTAATCTGACTCCAGCCACAACGTAGGATTGGGCAATATTAACCTGTTGATATGAATGTCATATTTTAGATACGTTTTCATATTTTTTTTCTTTTTAGGAATATTTTGAAAAATATTTTGAAAGGTCAAAGGTCAAATATTTAAGAATGAATACTGATTTTTTTAAATATAAATATTTAATACGAGTTGCCGCCCGTGACTGCGTTTGGGTGGATTTTACGGCTATAAACCAAAACTGCCTGTTTTCCCTTTCTTCTAGCGAATTTCTAGATCCTACTATTTTTTGAAGAAATTATGTCGCGAAGGATCAAGAATAAATACTATTTACAGAGCTTTAGGGATAAACTTTTAAAATCTTCTTTCTTTTATTTCTGCTTAAAAACACAAAATTATTATGAATATAATATTTTTTTGCAAATATGCTATCTTGTACCTTTTGTAGGCATTAAAATACATGTAAATTATACTGGTAAACGATTAATATTTATCAAACATATTATAATTAACGGCTTACGTTTTAAGATTTGCAAACAATACCTCATTTCATTATTCACCCTCATCCCCGTGAAATCTCGTGAAAGGATTACAAGATTTATCTGAGCCACGCATAATTTCCATATATTCAAACATAACTTAACTTATGCCTTTATGTATTACGACGCGTGTGAAAAGTACAGGGAAATTAAATTTAAACTTTATTTTCTTTGTTCTTTGTTGTGGGGAAAATCAATAAATTTGTAATCTATTTTATGGTTCGACTGTCCGTGTCGTTGTGGAAAACTTCAATAACGGACAATGCATGAAGAGATTGGAAAAAATACAGAAAAAAATGTCTATATGAACTTGTATAGATTTTTTTATATTTTTCTTTTCAGAGTAACATACATTTTTCGAGTGATTTTGGAATGTAATGTAAAGTGACTAATCACTTTAAATTTCAGATCATATTACACCTTAAAATGTATCTAATGGGCTAAGTGTTATAAGTTTCTATGTAAAAAAAGTAGTATGAACCCACAACCTCCAAGCGGAAAATAGGCAAACGACCACAGGTATGCGTTAATATTTTTTTCCCCATAGTCAATTCTTACTCAATTAATTTTTACTCAATATAAAGTTTTTACTCAATAGGTAATAATATTTATAACATAAGTAAAATTTACACGTTCCCATTCATCACGATTCTAGCAACCTCTCAAATGGAGCTAATTTTAATCTATATATATAAAATCGAAAGGTCACTCACTCATCACGAAATCTCAGAAACTACATGTGCTAAGAATCTCAAATTTTGCATACGAGTTACTTATAGGACGTAGGTGCTCGCTAAGACAGGAATTTGCAATATTCGACTTCTAAGGGGATGTTTTAGGGGTTGAAAGTTTGTATGAAACTTTAATTTTGCATGGACGTCACTTATAACACGTAGGTACTCATGATGACAGAAATTAATAATAACGTAGTTCTCGCGGGCGAAGTCGCGGGCGGGCCGCTAGTGTAATATAATCGAAATTTAACATTACGCACATTTATAATTCACTCTCGTAGGTGCCAAGTTAAATGTTGAACAGATTGATTTCACCCTGTCTTTTTATGCAAATCAAATATATAAAGAACTAGCGACCCCCTTGCGGCTTCGCCCGCTTTTACTACTGGATTATTCATATAATGTATGTTTGCAAAGCACTTAAGATAATGTGAAAATTAATTAAACTCTAATGCAACCCGCATTTTCGTAGTTTCAATAAGGATTTTCCAATTGTTTTACACAGCAAGGATTTTTTAGTAGGTACCGTAATTTTAAATCTGTGCTACTAATCTTTTCAAGTACTTATTAAAATATATTTAAATGACTATTTTTAGATAGTAAAATGACTATTTTTAAACGGAAGAAATTATAAACAAAAGCTACTAATAACTACTACAAAAAATATGAAACCAAATATTTTGTGGTTAATGCTGAAGAGGCTATTCTGTCCCTGATGAAAAGCAAGCACTACGTGGCTGCCTGTGAGGAAAATTAAATAGAATGCATCGGCCGGGAATAGAACCCGGGCCGCCCGCGTGGCAGGCGAGCATTCTACCACTGAACCACCGATGACTGCTCATGACGCGCTTGTATAATCAAAAAGTCGCGGGGCGCGTTTCGCAGCAAGGATGTTTTGATATTGTAACAACTTCTAAAGTAATTATTAAAATGAAAAACAGTAATAGACAGTTTTGATCTACATTAAATGACCAACGTAACTAATATACTTATTTATATGTTGAGAGTAAGGGATAAGTAAAACTTGAGTCGGCACAGCTGATGAGTCAACGGCGTGATGTGTCAACAATTAAATGTGTTTTTCTCTAAAACTATTCGCAATTTCGAAATAGTGTAAACAGAAAATTTTATCTTCGTTTAACGTAGAAAATTAATAAAGTATTTTAAAGGATAAGGATTAATACCATTATGGAAAAATATCCCTCACAATAAAAAAATATATTGAAATTACTATTTTTAGACAGAAATATGATCACTACACGTTATCCTTAACAGATAAAAATATGCTCTCGCGGACTTTTTTGTAGATCTTATTAAGAGAAACAATACTCCAGTACATTATTTTCATGTGGTACTTACCATTAAAGCAGCGCATGCGCGAAAGCGTCTCAACGGGTAGGACTTTATACACATTTATCGTATTTATGTTAATTTACATAAGAATGTACAAATAATAAACTATATATAAACCTTCCCTGAGAAATACTCGACCTAATGGTGAAAACCGTATAAAAATCCGTTGGGTGGTTTAGAAGAAGAAGAGTTAGAAAGTTCAGACAGACACGAAAAGCGACTTTGTTTTATAAGATATAGGATATTGCCCGAGGGAGCGCGCGGGACCTATTCTCTGTTATATCAGTAAACTTCGACAACAATAAGGCGTTCTAGGTTTGATATATTATATTGACCGCCTTGATAAGACGTCTGTATGGGCCTACAGCATAAATAGGAAAGGCTTATTTTACTATTATAGAAAACTTGTGATAAGGCTTTTAGTCCTTTTGATTTTTTATAAGGAAATATTTTTCTATATAAGGAATTTAAGGATGCATATAATATATCCTGTAACAGTTAACATAAAAATATTAAGGAAAGAAATATTTACATTTATTATAACGAAGGCCGTCGTGACGCACCGAGGGGTAAAAGTGTTTGTATGTACCGCGATGGTTGTGAGTTCGATGGGTGGGTTGGGAACGAATTATTATTTATTAATATTTTAATTTCTTCGCTGTGGTACCAAAACAAAAGCACGGCGTTGAGTTCCGCCATTTAATACCAAAGTGGGGATGGAGTGTCTTAACACTAGTTACATCTGTCTACTATATGCGAGATACAATGTGAAGTTGAAAAACAAAATATAATGTAAAAGAAATTGATTGTATATTAGAAAACGACAATTGTATAAAATAAACGAAACACACCATCGAATTCATGAATTTACGTACAAGAGAATGCACTTTCAATAATTAAGAATTCCAGACAATAAGTGGATAAAGTTTGTTTATGTAAGAAAATTAAAAAAAAGAGCTTTATAGTTTACTATATTGAACTTTTTAGCAAAAAGAACTAACTATATACTAACTTACATACGAGTATATTTTATTATAATTAGAGGTTATTAACATCAAACTTTGGACGTTAAGAAATTTTTGCGTTTTCATTTCACGTATAACGTAACTTTATTAAAGTTACTAACAATTAAAACTTGTGACAATAGAAAATGTGAAATGGAATTTCATATATTTCTACATCATTATCGTTCTCATAGATAAATATGACATATGAATGAAATAATAATTTATATACGAATACATTTAATTAATAATTTAGTACATTTTATATATGTACTATATATTTCATAAAATATTTATAAAGCAGTTGTAAGACTGGCATGCTGTCAACGCCGGTAATTGCGGCCGCGCTTTGAATTTAGTTTTATGTTCTTTTTTATTTTTTAGAATTTGCTAGTGTTCGCTGAGTTGGTGCTCTAAATGAATAAAAATTTTAAAAAACCTGCCTTCATTTTAAAAAACTATAAAAAATGTGGCTTAAGTTAAAGTAACCTGTGTTAAGTAGAAAAATAATCTAAAGCAGAAGGGGTCTATAAAAATACTTGTATCTATATAATGAATTCATTATTTTATATACGATTTTTTCATTTGCCTTCCCAAGTTATTTCAGAAAAATGTAAAAACGCAAAGCTTAACAAATATTTATACATCTACAAAGGAAGCGCGGAATGATATAGGTTCTCAAAAATTCTCGCAAACGGAATATGTAAGTAGAGAGTGATAAAAATTGAATTTTTAATTTACTAGCAACATTTGTGAAATTATTATACATATTATATAATTATTATTTTTTTAATTAAGCGGTCTTATTAATAAGAAATAGAATTAAAAACACCTAGATAAGCCATTTACACTCTTGACGATGCCTCGAAAAAAAAGCTCAAGTAGTCGCATGTGGCAACCGAATGAATACATTCTTTATCTACCTGCTCACTAGAATTTTAAATGCGCGTAAAGAAGAAACGCCTCTACTCACTTTAATATTAGGCCTAGTTTTAATTGTCACAGTTAAATTTCTAATCAATATTGGAGGTCAACTTTTGGGTATCCTTTTAAATAACTTTTGACGAGTGTTTTAGTACTAAATTTAATTGTTGATAGCAGGAAATATAGTCTATGCAAAAAAGTAGTACAGTTGTTAAATGTTCATTCACAATTAAAATAAGTTATTAAAATATCACCTACACAATTTAAATCACGAAATAAAAGTATTTACGTCATTTTACCAATATCCGGTCAACGCTAGTTGTGTCTGGACTCTCTCTTTGAGTAAATTCTATATACTTTACATATCTCTCTTATCAATAGCTTCAAGCGAACTTGACATATAATACAAACCTTATTCAACTTCAATGAACAAAGAATTCATGAAAATAATTCAAATAAAACGTAAAAAAAGTTTGTAAATTTCCAGGCATATTGAAACTCACTCAATTCAATACGTCGACGTATAAAAAATAAAAAACAAAACTTCACTTTTCGATATCGTGTATGACCGATTTGGGAGCGCAACGACGCACATCTACCCCCTACTGAGGGCTAGTAGCTACTGAATTGACGTGGACTAACGCGAGGGCAACTTCACAATGAAAGCTCGAGACCACCCCCACCCCCCAACCCCTCTTCTTTACTTAAATGCACAAATTTTAAGAAAAAAAAAAAATGACAATGGAATGCAAGGAAGCAAGTACAATTGCCCACTTGAGATATGAATGGGGTGTATTTTCGACTGTTTGCTTTCTAATGAGTTGTCTTAAAGATTCTGTATTGCCGTGTACTTAACTGGCGCTATTTTTTTTGTTGTTTTGCATAGAAATGTTGTAAGTGGTAAACTAAAATCACACAATACTGATTTTTTTTTTGTAGAACTCAAGTAATGGAAAAAAAATACTTCTCTAACAGATATTTATGTAAATAGTTATTATTTAAATCATACTATGTCTCTACGTCTGTTTTAAATTTGAATTAGGTAATTATTAAATTGAAAATACAAAAGATTCCTTTCAAACGCTTACAACCTTTACTTTTACTCTTGATTAAATTATTGAACTATATGAATATACCTACTGTAGATCGAGAGCAAAGCAGCACTATTAAAAATTTACAAAACGAAAAAAAACTGTTTGCGCAAAACACGGGAAGTTTGACTTTTAAAAAAAAAATACAAAACAAGAAAGTGTATATTGTTTGTACTTACACAAAAACGCTTACATACTAAATTGGCCAGGTTTCAAGCTGAATGCGCTTGTTATGTTAATGTCAGGAAAGAGAAAAATCATACACAAAACAAAGTTTTGTTTGTATTACAAACAACCATTGTATTGTGAATAAATTGAATACCACCCCGCAATCGACGACAATATTTCTTATATACCTATATATCTCTCTCAGCTTCACGCTGTATCCCGCACGGTAGGCAGAGGGAACTTCATGTTAAGACACTCCGTTCCCCACTTTCTGCCAAATTCTGGAGGCATTGCGTATTGAGTGGCAGAACTCAACGCCGCGCTTTGCCTCGACACCAGAGCGAAGAAATGGAAATATAAACGTAAATAAATATTTCACTTCCTCGAGTGAGGATTGAACCCACAACCGTCGCGTTATATCTTTTTCTCATATCTCTTTTTTTATCTTTTAGCCAAATATACATATTTTCACCTAGACAGTATTACATGGAAGGATGTGGATATACAAAGCTGGCATGTCGATTTCAAAGCAGCCATAGTTATTGTGACGAGCAAATCCAAAGGTGTTCCACTTTGTGCAAATTGAATAGCAGAGAAGCGACTAGCGCCCACATCCGATCGTAAATCAGATAATACTATATAGAGAAAAATGGAAAAACAACCATAATAACTATGAGACAGAGTGTATTTCCTATTGTAATATAAAAAAATATAAAATATCGTTCAAGCTCAAGAACGCTATTGAGACGCTGTTTTAAGATTAAGTTTTCATACATAATAAGAATGTTTTTTAATAACGTATTCATATGTTAAGTGGGGAACGGAGGCTCTTAGCACTAGGTTCTCTCTGCTTATTGCAGTGTGAGGGATACTGCGTGAAGCTGATTTATTTACTGTTTTCATATATTAGGTGCATATTAAAATGGTAACGCCGTGGAGTTTGTCGCCATTCGTCGTCTAAAAACGGAATGCGACCGTATCTACTGAGGTATTTTCGGCATCTCTTTATTTACACCTGTCGTAAATTTCACGACCAGCATAAATCGAGGTCACGTGAGATTGCGCGGATAATACGTCGTATGGAACTCTATCTGCCAGCCAGAATATGGTGATATGTACTATACCATATTACTATCGCAGTGAAAACAGTATTTACCTGTAAAACAAATAAATAGCTTTATTATGTATGCATAAAACACAACCGTAAAAGGTAATGGTAAACGTTACGACTATCCACGTCTTTCTAAAGTAATAACTTACTCTACCTTTTGATTCATTATATTAATATTAATATTTATAATAATCTTGTAATTTTATAGCTCAAATTTTCTATGTTGAATTAAATTATAAAAACCCTATATTTTATTAAAAATTTAACTGCTATGTAAGAAGTAAAATATTTCAGAAACTATTCTATCTTCTTCAACAATTTAACATCCCTAGACGATTAGAGATAGAAACGTCCATTTAAATGTAATGACATCAGGAAAGGTAAGAAAGAGGCCGAGCCCTCACTAAAGTACCCTCATTACCCGCCTACCCCTATGTTGTCTCACTTTATGTCCCCCATTTCACACGAAAAATCTTTGTGCAATCAACTAAGTTATGTTACTTAAATGCAAAGGGACCGAGAGAGTTAGTTGGCTGATATCTAAGTTAATTGATATTTGTAGAATACTGCTTTTGGTAACGTTGGTAAGAGATAATTATTTAAATAAATTAAATATTTATATATTTTTCTTGAGATTCCCTGCTCATGTCCATATAAAGCAAAATCTATTAAGGATAGCCTCTACATTTATGATAAAATGATCACAGCTTACTAAGTTCCTCGTCCACTAAATAAGATAGCACAAAGTTTATATAGTAAATTAAGATATAAAAGCTACGTTTTATAGTTTAATTAAAATGTGGAAAATATTTGCATAAATGTAATAGGCTTACTTACTTCTATATTCCTAGAGCCCTCTCTACTATTCCTTTGTTAATTTGTTTAATTTAAGTTATTAATAATAATTTGAAAAAAAAACATAAATAATTACAATTTATATAATTAATGGTATAAGTGTATTTATTAATAGAAATATTATATCCTTAAGCATATTATGCTGCACACTAGCGTTGTTGGTGGAAACGTATTCGTTACATCCATCGTTTAGATTTTAATCTATAATTATTAACCATAAAGCTATTATTTACATAAATATTTGCCGTTATACGAGTATAAAGTCCTGTAGGTAGTTCATTTTGTCGCTCTAGAAAACTACGTACGGTTAGAAAAAGAAAAAACAAATTATAAAAATTCGGCGTTGTTCAAAAATGTCAAAAAGTAGAAAATGTAGAAAACTAAAGCCGGTTAGGTTGCAACAGTTTGATCTAAAAGAAAAAGAAAATATAAACAAAACTCTTTGTAGAGTTTTCAACATTTTGTTGATAAAATAAAATTTCGTGTATAAGATATAAATTTAGTTTTTTTGTTCTATTTCATATTATCCCTCCCGCATATAGCTGGATAGGTGAAGGGAACCTAGTGTTAAAACGCTCCGTTCCCATTAAAACATTTTCCTTCCCCACTTTTCGCCGGAGCCTAGAGGCACTGCGTATTGAGTGACGAAATTTAAATTTTTCCTCGATTGTGAATCGAACCCATAACATGTCGCGTCTACAATTTCACGCTAGTGTTCATTCGCTACGACGTTCTATATAGAGTCTTAACTATATACATATATATTTTAATGGAAATATATAGTCGATATTCAGTTTAGTTGTAATTTAACAAGAAACTATGTCCAACACAGATGCAGACATAGCACATTCTATTTTACTATACAATATATGTGCTAAGCCAGCACGCTCCCCAGTGTTAAGTGGCCCCTGTCACCCGTCACATTTATCTCTGACACAGTTTGCATAACATACGTATTGTAGCCCTGAGGCCTAAGTTATTATGCCTCGGAGCCTTGCGATTACACTGGCTGCCTCGCACAGCACACGAGTGTTTAGTGTCTGAAATAGCCGATATTAATATTTGAGAAAATCTAACAACTTGGCAAATTGGCTAACAATAAGGAAGAAATGCTATATCTATAGTTTGATTTCAATTAATAATTATTTGTTGATTTGAATACCGTATACGAACAATAATTATCATAACCGTATTTATAATAAGTATTTAAAAAATAATCAACTTTACGCTGTATCCCCCGTAAACAGCAGAGGCAGCCTAGTGTTAAAACACTCCGTTCCCCACTTTCAGCCGAATTCTGGAGGCATTGCGTATTGAGCGGCGGGATCCAACGCCGCTCAACGCCGCCGCAACACGCTTTGCCTCTACGTTAATTAAGCGAAGAAATAAAAATATAAATTTAAATAAATATTTCAATTCCTCGAGTGGGGATCGAATCCATAACCGTCCCCTTACGGTCACACCTACCCTACCCCTAGGCCACGACGCAACGGCCTGAATTATAAAAAAAACACTTTAAACTATTAGGTTGCATTAAGCCTTACATTAAGAGTTGAAAAATTTAACAGTACTGCCTTCCAACATAATATTTCGTAAAATACCACCAGTAAAATATATTTTAATATATTTTATTGAATTATTCAAATCATCCATCGCTTATATTTTAATTAAATCAGTCTTGTTCAAGGGTTTATCACGTAAATCCCAACATTTGGCCGACTGTAAAACGAACTTTACGATCACGATCCCATAATATCGCTTATTCCTGTCGATTAAGAATGAATTTACATAGGCTTAATGTTATTAGAAGTGAATAGATTTAATTAATTGAAATTTAAAAGCAATTAAGATGGTATGGAAACTTATATAAGGATTGCAATTATGGAATGTATTGCGAAGTCGGTTCATAATAATTTTTAATTATATATTTTTTTCAGCTTCACACTGTATCTCCCTTATAGTAGTGCAGGCAAAGGGAACCTAGTGTTAAAGCATTCCGTTCTCCACTATCCCCCGTATATTCAAGGTATAGAAAGTGAGTTGCGGAACTCAACGCTGCGCTTTTGCCTTAGTAATAAATAATATTTCATTTCCCCAAGTGGAAATCGAACCCACAACCGTCACGTTGCAGTCAGACGATTGTGCCCCTGCGCCACAACAAATTATGAGTTAAACTTATTAATTAGTAATTATAGTCTAAATTAAAATGATTGACAAAAGAAAACTTTTAGAAAACCAATAACTGGCTTACATGGTGTGATTAAAACACCTACCTAAATACAGATAATTAATAATTTTAGAAACTTTAAGGGAATTGTAAAATAAGTTTTGTTTACTTCGGGTCTTGTCAACCCTTTTAAGGTTGAAAAGGCTCATTCAGTTTTCAGTAATGTCTTTGGAGGGTCCTAATCTAATACTGTATGTGTCCTTTTTAATTTTGTTATCTGTACCCTGAAACAGGAATTTAATTTGACGAATATCTTAATTCCACTTTCATGGAAGATGTCAAAGAAAAATAAGCTATATGCACCGCCGCCATTGCAATTAAAATGCTGTTTAGTGATTCAAACCAGTACCTAAATATGTAATATATTTTATGTTTTAATATAAATATAATTCTTAATAGTTGTTTTTATGAAATACGTTGCTTAAACAGGGTACTTCCCGTTAACCGACTTATAGAATAAATAAAAAAAAACCTAAAAACATAATTAGGGCGTATGCACACTCTGTGTCAACTTTCATGAATTGTACCTCCCGTTGTCCTACTACTCTTTATCATGAAAGTCCGTTTAGCAGATAACCAGTTTCTTTAATGTACGACGTTGTATCTGCTACTTAAGCCGTAATGTCTTAAATATACAGACAGTAGAAACCACACACATATATGTAATAAATATATATAGTGAGTTAGTCAAAGTATAATATGAGAATATATTAAAATTTAAATGACAAGTATTAAGTAGGACACAAAAAAGATTATTTTCCTTAGTGAGCTCCTTATAAGACTAAAGCCCAGCTGCGACTTAATGAGATTCCTTGCAAAAAATCTAAAACATAGCGTAAAAGAGTGACTTTTTAAATATAAAAACACTAGCGACCCTCTTGCGGCTTCGCCCGCTTTTACTACTGGATTATTCATATAATGTATGTTTGCACAGCACTTACGATAATGTGAAAATTAATTAAACCCTAATGTAACCCGCATTTTCGTAGTTTCAATAAGGATTTTCCAATTGTTTTACACAGCAAGGATTTTTTAGTAGGTACCGTAATTTTAAATCTGTGCTACTAATCTTTTCAAGTACTTATTAAAATATATTTAAATGACTATTTTTAAACGGAATAAATTATAAACATAAACCTACCTACTAATAACTACTACAAAAAATATGAAACCAAATATATCGCGCTGATATATTTGGTTACATATATCAGCGCGGACATTCAACTCCAATTATCCAATACGTGCAAACGCATCTAAATCTTCATTGCTATAAGGGCAGGCGGGTTTTTTTTTTCGAGCTTATGGTTAATGCTGAAGAGGGTATTCTGTCCCTGAAGAAAAGCAAGCACTACGTACGGAAAATTAAATAGAATGCGTCGGCCGGGAATCGAACCCGGGCCGCCCGCGCGTCCGGCGAGCATTCTACCACTGAATCACCGATGCGTGTAAGGCAGGCGGGCGCGGCGGACGCATGGCGAGTGGCGAGTCGCAGCAAGGATTTTTTGATATTGTAACAACTTCTAAAGTACTTATTAAAATGAAAAACAGTAAAAGACAGTTTTGATCTACATTAAATGGCCAACGTAACTAATATACTTATTTATATGCTGAGAGTAAGGGATAAGTAAAATTTGAGTCGGCACAGCTGATGAGTCAACGGCGTGATGTGTCAACAATTAAATGCGTTTTTCTCTAAAACTATTCGCAATTTCGAAATAGTGTAAAAAGCAAATTTTATCTTCGTTTAACGTAGAAAATTAATAAAGTATTTTAAAGGATAAGGATTAATACCATTATGGAAAAATATCCCTCACAAAAAAAAATATATTGAAATTACTATTTTTAGACAGAAATATGATCACTACACGTTATCCTTAAAAGATAAAAATATTCTGTCGCGGACTTTTTTGTAGATCTTATTAAGAGGAAGAATACTTCAGTACATTATTTTCAGTATTTGTAGTACTTACCATTAAAGCAGCGCATGCGCGAAAGTGTCTCAAAGAGTAGGACTTTAGACACATTTATCGTATTTATGTTAATTACATAAGAATGTACAAATAATAAACTATATATAAACCTTCCCTGAGAAATACTCGACCTAATGGTGAAAACCGCATAACAATCCGTTGGGTGGTTTAGAAGAAGAAGAGTTAGAAAGTTCAGACAGACACGAAAAGCGACTTTGTTTTATAAGATATAGGATATGTAAAGCTGCCTTGGCGTAAACGCGATGGTTGAGGGTTCGATTTCTACTCTGGAAAATTGAATATTTAATATTTTCATTTCCTCGCAAAGCGTTTAGTTTATTTATGTATTAACAACGTTCATACTAGAATTACCACCTAATAAAATACTCTTCACACCCTGAGACTTACTGTAAAGTAACATAAGTATTAAACATTTATTGTAATTTATTCGAAAATTTTATTACCCACGTATAACGGTCCATGAGAACGACAATCCTATCTCATCCTTATTTATGACTCTCAGGAATTCTAAAAATCTTAAAAATGTCAGACAGCTCCCCGATAGCCCTTAACCCTTATCAGGGAGTTTATGGAAAGCAGACGTTTCTGGAACCACTTAAAGAATCTTGGGTAACGGAGAACGGCGCCGATTTAAAAGGATTCTACAGCCTTTAAGCCTGTCTTCAACGTCTATTAGTATCGGCTTTAAATTTTTGAAATGGTCAAGATAAAGTTCAAATTGTGAGTGTTGCTTAAAGATATATAGTAGAATAATGTCTTATATTTAAGCGATATCGTTCTGTAATGCGTTTGTATCGCGTAAATAATAAGGAAAGGTAAAGATAACCTAGTGTTAAGAAGTCGCACTGTTCCCATTAAGCCAATTTCTTTGCTCACTTTCCGTCGTATACTAAAGACATTGCATGTTGACTGGACTGAACGCCGCGCTTTGGCCCATTACCAGAGTGAGAACATGAAAATATTGACTATAAAAAGCTATTAAAATAAATTACAATACAGAAAAAATAATAATTGAGATAAAAAAATGTACTTCTAAATACACCTTCTTTGATGTGTTTATATAATTTTTCGAAAATTCACAGTTTTAGTGTGGACACTTTAAAACATTTAAACAATATTGACATACCCCATAATAAAAGAATACAATAACTCTACGTGAACGCCCACCAACCGTCCATGGCGAACTTTACAGCGAAAATAAAAAATAAATACCAACAAAAGCATAAACACCGCAACGATTCTCTTGTTTGATTTTCATGTTAGGATTTTAACCCTGTTGTTGCGAGTACGTTCGGTTTCATCGACGTACGTAACCGCAGCGTACTATTTTTTAAGTTCTTTTCGTGGTTTTATTTTTTTTTCTCTATCGACATGGAAATAGAAATTTCCATGATATTCGTTTTGTGTTTTTTAGATTCTAACTTAAATTGTATGAAAAGAAGGAAATTGAACGTGCACAACGAAGTTGCGATCATAGTACCATATTACTATTAAAACAATATAATAAATAGTAGGTACAATACAGAATTTCTAATTGAAATAATAATAATTTATGTACTTATCTACCTATACCATATACAATTAATATATTGTAGGAATAAAATAATTAGGCCATCGTACTACAATGGAATAGTGTTTGACTGCTAACGCGATGATAATGGGTTCGATCCTTACTTGGTGGAATGAACTCAGCTCATCCAAAAATATATATTTCGGTGTTCAATTTCGCCACATAGTACGCAATTAGAATGATATGATACTAAGTTTTTTTTAATTAACTGCAATTTGTAATTAACATTTAAATCGTACAAAAATAGTCTCTAAAAGAACATATATTTTTACATCTTACAATGCATTAAAGGCTTAGCGCAGCAAAGGGATTTTAACATAAAAGCACTTCACCATGGATAATAATCATTAAGCGTTTTAAAAATGAATAATCATTTTAAATGAAACCTTTTTTTAAAACATTTCGAATCTGATACTAATTCCTTAAAATCAAATCAAGTAAAAAATATATATTTTGTATATGTTTACTTTTTTTTCCTCTTTAGGTTGTATCCCGTAGTGTTAAGATACTCCGCTTTCTACTTTCCGCTGAATTTTACCTTATTTATACCTTTATATTTATACCTTCCTAATAGTAAAGAAATAAATAGTCATTAATTCCCCGGAGTAGGAATCGAATCCACAACCGTCGCGTTACAATTACACGTCCCTGCGCAACGACGACCTTCTACGATATTACTACTTACGTACTTAAATTATTAATCACTAACTTCTAAATAAAACGTACCACAGATTACAATATAAGATTATAGTATGAACTACGAAGTCCTATGAGTGTTAATTGCGAGTAACGGCGGCAGGTGTGGTCAGATGTAGGTCGCCGTGGTAGTATTTTATGTGCCCCGCCATCACGCAAGCCTATATAGCTAGTATAGCTAACGTGAAAGTAACGTGAAGTTTAAACAATGTTGATGGACTATCTGATAGTAATCTTTTCCTATAGTGTATTCTATTTACATAGTAAAAAAGGAACCTAGTGATAAATCACTATATTTTTTTTTTCACCCCTTTCAGACTTCGCGTGATAGGTGGCAAGAGTTAACGTCCCACTTTTTTTAACACCCAGCGGGATTTGAACTCAGAATTATAAGAATTCTGATTCCACCGAATATTAAGGCAGTGACATTATTTATTTACGTAGAATAACATATGAAAAATAGAGGCCAATCGTGGTGCAGGGCCACAATCGTGTGACTGTAAATGTGATAGGTTGTGGGTTCGATTCCCACTCTAGAAGTCCACACGGAACTGCTACGCTGAAAATAATTCATAACAAAAATCTAAGATACTAAACTAACTGAAACTATATAATTGCTAGTTAATATTCTTATATCTTATATCTATAAAAATACATACATATAAAGAAACTTGTTTAATTTATACATCCTTCATAAGATTTCTTCAATTGAGTTTCAACGTGCATGCAATGCTAAATACATGTAATTCGTGTAAATAAAAAATAACTGCGCCAGTCTCGACGCAGGAAGACAAGTGTGTGGCTGTAAACTGGTTGTGGGTTCGATCCCAAGTCGAGGAAATAAAATAATTATTTAAATTTATAATTTCGTATTAAAGCATGAGCGGCGTTTAGTTCCGCCACTCAACACGTCCTCCAGAATTCAGTGGAAAATTGACAACGGCGTATCTTAACAGTAGGTTCCCTCTGATATTTTTAAAATAAATAGTGTGTGTAAATAATTTATTTTCTTTAGAAAATCTTTTTGTAGAAACGAATGCAATAATTTATCAAAGTAATAAATGTGTAACCGCTATTTATCGCCATATTAGAGCTTTCTGAAGCACTATTAAATATCCATTAGTTGCGCTGTTCAGTGGATATCGGGCGGTTAATGTCCTACGAGAGTACCTATGTACATAATATGTATGTGTATTCTTAATATATTATTATTGGTTTCATATATACACGCAAGACAAATAATTTACTATATTACACGATTTAATGCTTATTGTTCAAAGCGCGGCGTTAAGTTCCGTCACTGAGGTTCAAATGCAGGTTAACAGGTCCCTGCTATGTACGGGATAAAGCGTGAAGCAAAAAAATATAAAAGAATATAATTATATTCTATATTTAAATTAAATTATATACTTGACTATAGCGTACCCCATTCGTGTTTGATCAAGCAGTTTGGTTGAACTTAATGAAATACATTGAATAAGATTACACAACCTGATTTTACAAATTATGGTGACTATAGAATACATACTACGACGTAACATATTTTGATACTTGTGTAAGAAATGTTAATAATATAGCAATAATAGCTGTATTTATGACTTTTAAAAAAAGTATTAAATTAAGTAATACGTTATAATAACAATCAATACAATATATTACCTTAATCTTGAGTTAAATAAAATATTGACAAGCTTATCTCAGTTGAACTTAGCTCAGTAAATAAACGTAAAGTATAAAGCCTCTAAATCTCCAATATCTTTTAACATGGAGCTTCGAATAATCTCAGCTAAAGCTGATATATTATTTTAAAGACGTACGCATTCGATTTCCTATAAATCTGTACAAATAAATGGGAGAAGGATGTTGAAGTAAATATTTCAAGGCAATGTTTGTTGCTTATTACAATATTAAATAAGAAATTCCAAGCATATTTGTCGTAAACTAACATAATCACATTTTCACGTTGCTGGAAGCGTTGTTGGAAATTTTAAGCATTTAAATTATACACTATTTTCACGTTTGGACGTTCATTTATTTATATATATTTTTTGTAAATATTTAAAAGTCTAAAATCTCTGAGGTCAGTCGTAGCACAGGAGCAAGCGAGCTGAGCGCGACAGGTTGTGGGTTCAATTCCGAAATTTTAAATATTTAATTTCGAGGAAATGAAATATTTATTATTTTCATTTCCTTGTTCTGGTAGTGAGGCAAAGCGCGGCGTTGAGTTCCGCTACTGAGCAAGCAGTGCCTCCATAGTTATTACTAAATAATGTAAGGTAATAAAAATAACATATATTAAAGATAATCCACAAAACATTGCAATGCCTAGAACCACAATAAGCCTACTTAATTTTATACAAATAAAAAGACAAACGACATACGAAAGTAACATATAAAGAATGAGAAGGGAAGAAATGAATAGTGAAAGTGATATGCCAAATCTTGTTCCGTAATACATCGTCGATGTTCACGATTTACGATTGTCTGTGCTGATCCCTAATAAAGTCAATCTCGATCTAGCTCTGATTTCCTGCCTAGCTATATAAGTTAAATAAAAAATAAAGAGATTCATGGCGCCGTTGGTTTGTATCTAACTGAACTAGATGATTGTGAAAAATCAATTTTAAGAAATACTTTTAACATAAAAATAAAAGAGGCCACAAAACAAGCGCGGCGTTAAGTTAAGCCATTCGACGCAATGTCTCTAGTAACACACAATATTTCAACAATGATTATATGTTTCATTATTTTTTATGCTACTTTGGTTATAACTTCATAGTAAATAGTAGTAACGTTCCAAGAATACCAATCAAAATTTAATTAAGGAATAATTTTAGCCCGCTATCACAAATATTTGAGACTGGAATAGCGTCTCTAGAGAAAACAGAAATTTTAGTTGTAGTTATAATTTAAATTAATGTTTAATACAGAATAATAATAACACTTTCATTATATTTGTGACTGTATATATAAAACAGAATTCAAATAAAAAAAACTTATTGTATCTACATGCAGATAACGAGAAAAACTCAGTGTCACTATTCTCTACTCTCTGCCCATTTAGAAACAATTCGCGGTGTATAGCGAAACCCAATTCCTTTGACAAGCAGGTCGAGAAAAAAAGTTATGTATTTAAAAAAAACAAGAATTCTATAATTTAAATATTACTTAACATTTACCTATGAAATAGAGATCTGAACCCATAGTCATCACACACCACGACGATGCTAATTTGTTTTTAACGAATTTAACGTATAAATTAATTATTTCCAACAATCGTTTTAATGTAGCAGGTATTATCTCCTTGCTATCTCAAGACCCATTTTACTTAAGTTTTATACGCTCATTCTGTCAGCTATAAAACAGTTATAGCAGGTTAACGACGTAGTTATTGCCTGTTTCTATCCTTAATTGATTTAATTACGAGATTATTACATATATTTGAAGAGTATGGCTTTATTTTTTTTCTAGTAATTTTTTAATTTTTACGTTTCAAAACATATTTGTACGGTTGTTTTTCGATATATTTGTAAAATTTATAAAATCAACCGCAAATATTTTAAAACTAATATAGTTGTTCAAAGCGTAAAAGTAACTTTATCAAAACATTGTTGCCTCAGATATTACAATCAAATTAATTAAACAAAATTCTGATTAAAAGGTAACCAACTCCAAAAGGTATATCTTAAAATAAAAAAGTGTTATTGTTCAAATTTTTTCTCCTCCTGTTTAGAATATAGACAAATGCATACAATTACATATAAATATAATATTTTTTCTTATTTTTTTTCATATTTTTTCTTATTAATGATATTATATCATACTTGGTTGGCATAATTTGAATAACAAAGGCAACTACTAACTTTAGATGAATAAATAGCATATTATTCTAAATCTACAGGAACACGTCTTGTCATAAACAACCTTTCACACGACGCGATCTGTGTTTTGGAAGTGAAATTTATATATAGGAGTGTATGAAACATCAAATATTTGAATAAACGTAATTAAACCCACGAATATGTATGAGTATTACGGATCGAGCGACAGAATTTGTGAGAACATAATTTATACATCACCAGTCTCCGATTTATTTTTAGGGTTCCTTACCTTAAAAGGTAAAAACTGAACCCTTATAGGATATCTTTGATGTTCGTCTGTCCGTCTGTTAAGACCATTTAGCCCGATATCCGGTGGAGGTATATAGCTGAAATTTAGAGCATAATTTTAACAGAACTCGGCACCTATATAGATATCCTATACTTTTGTCAGTTGAGTACGACACATTACATTTAACTTTGCTCTCAATTCACATATTTTTGATGAGAACTTTACAAGAATCTCAAGCCCTTCTTCTCAAGAATTATTTTAGATAATAACATTTAATATTACATTTTAGGTAAACCTTTAAACAATCAATAAACAACTAACGAAATCAGAAATAAGCGACTAAAAACTGAATTCAATTAATTCTATTCATATTTTCAATAAAAAAATCAGTGCAATCAAAATCAACATTTATTTGTACCAACTCCACTTCTAAAATAAACCATACGAAGCTCGATTGTGATATTGTTAACAAGTTTGTTTAACTGGGTCACTAATTGACAAAGGTTCTTTTTTCAAGAGTTTCTACTATTTCATATTCGTACTGCATTAATTACTAGCATTAATTTAGTTGCTTTTTTTTGTTATTATTGTAAAATAGAAAATTTTAAGTGTATTTTGCTGAAATTTTCTATTGTATTTTGTAAATAAATAATATTTTTATTTTTATTTAATAAAATATTTAATTTGAAGTTAAATTTACAGCTAAAATATATAAAAATATTCTTCAAGAACACAATTTGTTAGGGAGGTACTATAAAGACCAAGGAAAACAAAAATGGATTTATTTTCAGCTTCACACTGTATCCCACATGTAGCAGGGTAGGTAGAGGGAGCCTAGTGTTACGACACTCCGCTGTCCCCTGCGCCATGACTGGCCTTCTGTTATTATTTAAACGCTTAATTATATTAAACTGTAAACTGAAAATAAAAACGTATATTTTGACGTCCAAATACAGGGAAATAGAGCTAAATTACTCTTTTAATAAATAATTTGCTTCTGCATACGTATATATAGTATGAATAGTTTTACTTTAGATTGTAATAGAGGAATATTTGTAAAGTCCAAACAAACATTTGTAAAATTCATTATCATACCTTATGTAGGTATACATATGTGTATTTTTGAATTACGTATCTAAATCCGTTTTGCAAAGCTTAATCCCCTGATTTATACAATCCGTTCAAACTGGCGCGTGAAAGAGCTGCAACGTGTCTATATGGCGCAGAGGAAACATTTCATATTCTCTGTTTGTAGTGTACATACTCATTTAAACTATAATCTCACATACGAACTATATTATGCATTCTTTAATCATTTGTTTTTGTTATTTAATTAATATTTGTTCTTATTATTATTTTTTTAGAACAAATTCTTTTCATTTTGCAAGATGCGAATACCGTTGTTTTGGTTATAGGTTTTCCATATCATGTCATGTGGACTTACACGCCTGTGCCTCTGCGCGACGGTTGGCTTCTATCTGTGCAATACAATGTAATTCTAGAACTACGGAATGCATGTTTATATTACTACCTAATAACTGAAACTTGTACATACGAGTATATGCGTAAAATATACATAAACTTTATGCAATAACTACTTTATTTATAAAAATTCTTGTGTAACTTGATGCTATTATGGTAATATTGCAGTTCTAGCTTGCGGCTGAGAATTCCTTTATAAAATCAATTTTAACAAATAGAAATTCCATTCACCAGTATTACTTTAATTACTTTATTTGAGCGGCATTCATGAAATTTCCTGTTAATACAGCGTTAGTGATTAAATATCATATATTAGTAAATTAAATTATATATACATTTTAACACTTTTATTAACTAAATACTTAGGTACACAAAAATTAGACATTTTAATATTGTTACGTTAGCGGGAATCAAACCTATGGTCCTAAATTTATAGAAATTCAAAAAGACCTTATCAGATTTATTGGGGAAATAAAGATTCGTCGACGCGTATAGGCAAGACACATTTGCGTCGTATTTTCACGTAAGCATCCGTTCGAAGGCAAATATAACATTCCAAATTGTCCCGCGATGTGAATTCTTGCAATATTACTAGTATTTGCTAACATTTTCTTTTAAAAAAATTTGATTATTTATGGTTTATTTTTGTAAAAAAATATTAAATTTAGTAAGTAAAACCTAGGGTAAAATCCTAGGTTTTAGCCCTACTGTAGGTTCTAGAACTTAAAATTGAATAATTGAAAATTTATAGTTATTTCATAGAATAAACTCATTACAAACTTAAATTTGTAGTTCACTTCATACAAAGTAAATCGATACTTCCGCAAACTCAAGTTTGTCTAGCTAATTCACCGATTAATGAAAACCTTTCGGATATTTTACAAAAAAATAACAATATTTTTCATAATGAAGAAACAACTACCAAAAACAAAGTTGACCTAAATATTGAATCAAGTAAGTAAATGAATCGTAATAAAACATTAACGATATTCGACTTTCTTAATAATAAATAGACTTATCAACGCACTTACCGACAAAGTTTTAATTGTTTTCTCATCAGTGCCACATGAGGCAGCTGAGTGAAAAATCGTAGGCGCCTCACGGTAACTTCACTAATTAAGTTAGGAGCGTGTGAAGCAAGACTTATGAGTATAAATGGGACTCCGTACAGTCGACTGGAACTTTACGTGATAGATTAAGTAAATATAATATAATAAACTTATTGTAGGTTAACAGACATTTAGTTTGTATTATTATATAGTCGTTATACAGCTATATGGAAAACTAATTGTCTGTATGTGCACATACTGGGATTCTAAATTTTTTTTATTGTGTTATTACTCTAGTAGGCCTGGGAAGAATATAGGATACAATAGCTTTTGAAGATTGGAACACCTGCTGTCAAATCAATATAGACAAGCTATACACACTAACTATAAGGAAATAAGAAATAAAGAAATGGTTTTTTAGTAAAAGTGATCAGCATTTACTGATAGCTAATGATAATTTTAGGAAATAAGATACTAAATAGAAAAGGCTGCGCAGATGAATTTACAAGCGAATACGAAAATATAAGCCAAGACTTTTCAGGTATAAATTTTCGTATTTAATTAACTTTAAATACAAAAACATTAATTAACTTACGTAGATTTGTACATTCAAATTGCAAACAGACTATTCATATTTATAATATCGGTGATTCCACGTTTCGATTGTACACAATGCGGTGTTGGTTTCCGTTATTCAGCGCGTAATGTCTTTAATGGGCGTAAGATGGAGAACAGAGTAATTTATGACCAGGGCCTTGTGCTTACTCACGATAAAATGTAAGAAATGTGTGAAGTAAATAAAAATATCGCTTAATGTCTCGTAAATTTAGTTACTAAGAAACTGATTTTGGTTATACAAAATATATATATATACGAAAACGTGTCCAGCCAAGATAAAAACAATACTGGCGACTCAACTCGCTTTACATTACACGAACGATTTCGTCTTGCCATTTTTCAGACCTTCATAACTCGTTAACTATTTAACAATGTTTGTAATATTAAAGACGCATTTATGAAACTTCCTTAGCTCGCAAAATATTATACTTAGTATAAAGATAGTGAAATATCAAAATTAGATCAAAGATCGTAGGAAAATTAAGCCATTTTAGTGATGACAATGAATTAATTATTACAAGTAATAGCTTCTTTACAAAAAGTAAATTAAACCCATCAGAACCTTAATGTAAAATCGTCGCAACGTAATTAGAATGTAAGATTTCACTTAGATATTATTCAGATCCTGGCTCTCCCCAGAATCTAGATAATTACTGAGTGTATTGGATTCTTTCAAAACAAGCTGATAGAACACTAACATGCTAAAAATATATAACATAGTCTCTACATAAAAAAATTATTCAACTTTTGAACAGAAACAGAACTTGACACCCATGTAGACCATCGATTCTTTTGCCAATGTAGCCGAAACCATGTATTATTCAATACTGAACTTGGTTCACATTTCACACTTACCTTATTGACGGGATTTCAATGTCCTAGCTGGAATCTATCTTAAGTAAAATATGTTACTTGAAATATCCCCATAATGCTTCAAAAATTGTGGAAAGTGGGGGAGAGGAATGATAAAAACGGATTGACTAAAAACCGGGTTCTCAGGTCTTTACAAAGCTTTCTGTGCATATAGAGATACGAGGTCAAGCTATGAAATATAACATTTCTATAATAAAATTAAAAATACTTTATATGTTTTAATTTAATTAAAGTTAGTCTCTACTTAACTCTCTTTTCAAATATCTTCCACTCTCAATTACAACTATAATAAAAATAAAATTAGAACGCTTCGTTTAAAAGATATATGACTGGAACATAATATAGTTACCGCTTGGTCGTCTTCGTCTTAACTTCATTCAATTTAACTTGGTGCCGCGTTCAGCGACGGCGACGGTCCATTTAATATATCAAAGCTGTAATTACGAGTAATATTCTCTTTATTACATAAGGTCATAATGTTTTAATTCATTTATTTTCTAAGTCCATATTGTTATTAACACAATACCAAAACACGGTAAAGAACAAAAAACTCTGGCTAACCAGTTGAACCGACTATTGAAAATACTATATGTGCATGGAAAAATAGAGGGGACTGTGGAGCAAAATAAAGGCAATTTTTTATCTTGGATTTTTGTAGAAATTTTCTTAAATAAAGTTATATATAGCTAAAGCGGGCTAAGCCGCGTGGGGGTCGCTGGTCTGAAAAATTAAGCGTCAGCACATTTTGTTGTTATTAAAGAGAAACGATAAGAATATCGTTTAAAGTAAAAAAAAACTTGAATTCTAAATAAATTTTCCAATATAATATAATGTAAAAATACAATTGTTTTCTTACAATAACCCTTCGGAACTTTATAGTTCAACATAAAATAATATATATAAAGAAAACACTAATCTATATATATAAAATCGAAAGGTCACTCACTCATCACGAAATCTCAGAAACTACAAGTGCTAGAAATCTCAAATTTTGCATAGGAGTTCCTTATAGGACGTAGGTGCTCGCTAAGACGGGAATTTGCAATATTCGATTTCCGAGGGGTTGTTTTTGGGGTCGAAAGTTTGTATGAAACTTCGTTACTACAAATGATAGGAGTCTCAAATTTTGCATAGACGTCACTAGGACGTAGTCATGGAGACAGAAATTAATAATAACATAGTTCACGCGGGTGTAACCGCGAGCGAGCCGCTAGTAAACCATAAAAACACACCTAACCTACATACAGATATTGGCAATTAGTATGTAAATATCGTTCAATATTTACATTATATAATATTTAAAACCCAGTGAGGAATATTTAAGAACTCATTTACATACTCGTACATTATACTACAACTCTGTAAGCACTTTGACCCGTTGTAATGCGATAGATCACTGTAAGTTTGCAAGTCTAAGTGACTTGCCAAGTTATGTCTTGCAATATAAGTCCTTCCCCCCGAAATTATGTTTAATATTCAAGTATAAATCATTGTGGAGATTGGTGGAGTGGACAGATTAGTAGAACATGCGGCCTAGAATCTATAATAACATGTTTTAATAAGGATATTCTATTTACTCTTAGGTTTAGATGTGAATTGATTGAATAATATATTATAAATGCAAGCACACAGCAAGGTACGTAAAGGGAACCTAGTGTTAAGACATTGTGTTCCCCATTTTCCACCGTATTCTGAAGGCATTGCGTGTTGAATGGCGGAAACTAAAGCCGCGCTTTGCCTCGACAAATTTAAATAAATGAGATATAATAATAAGTATATATAGACTTTTATGTTAAACCTAATAAAATACTTACTACGTGGCATTACGCACTGCGTTTTTTAAAAAGTAAGAATATCGTCGTGATACATTCCGCTTAACTATCCATAACTCTACGTAAATAATAACTTTTATATGTATGTAGAGCGAATCAGAGAAACCAGTGATTTTCCTCCATTAGACCTTAAACGACTGATGTTTAACGTACCTGAAACAAACGATGTTAACGTTAAGAGAAATTTTACAAAACAAAAAGAAATGTAAAAGACCAGTCGTGGCGCAAGGGTTTTATTGTTAACGCAACTGGTTATGGGTTCGATTCCAACTTTCCAACTTAAGGAATTTAATATTTTCATTTTTTCGCTCTGGTGTCGAGGCAAAGTGTAGCGTTTAGTTGCGCCACTCGACAAGCGATGCCTCCAGAATTGAGTGGGGAACGGAGAATCCTGACATAAGGCTTTCTCTGCCTACCCTGCTACGGATTTACAGCGTGAAACTGAAAAAAAAAAAACCGAAGCATTCAAAGCAACAATTTAGGAGTACATTTGCCAAACGACTTGGTAAGTGAACAAAACTTAATTAGTATCCGAATTGTTGGTGCACGTGACGTGAAAGGAATAAAAGATAAAAAAGATAATTGGGTGGCGCAATACGGCGTTAGATTGATGATGACACTTGAGAGATCGCTTCACCCAAATCTTAAAGTATTTTGTGAATGTTGCCATTATTCTGCCATGTTTTTAAATGAATATTTTTTTATTAATTTACTAAGTGAATTTCGTTGCTAGTGGTTTATTTACTAGATGGGGTGTTTTTTTGGCTCATCTATATATATAAAAGGACTTGTCCTCACTGACTGAGGTAAGACGCACGCACAGCCGTAACCGCTGGGCGTAGAAACGTTAAATTTGGACAAAAGTTTACTTTCGTAATCTGGACATCCACTAAGACGGGATTTTGAAAAATTTTAACCCTAAAGGGGTGAAATAGGGGTTCAAAGTTTGTATGGAAAAAAATTTTAATCGGCACCGATTTTTATAAAATTTGAAATTTAGATTTTTAAAAGTATTTAATTGAACACGTGTTTCATCGTTTTCTAGAATTCTCCCCCTAAGGGTGCAAATAAGGGGTTGAAAGTTTGTATAGGTTTTTTTTAAATCGTCACCAATTTTTATAAAATTTGAAATTCAGACTCTTAAACGTATATAATTAAATACATGTTTCATGGTTTTCTAGAATTCACCCCCTAAGGGTACAAATAAGGGGTTGAAAGTTTGTATGGGAAAAATCTTTAAATCGCCACCGATTTTTATAAAATTTGATATTTAGACTCTTAAAAATATTTAATTGAACATATGTTTCATAGTTGTCTAGAATTCACCCCCTAAGCGTGCAAATAAGGGGTTGAAAGTTTGTATGGAAAAATCTTTAAATCGTCACCGATTTTTATAAAATTTGAAATTTAGACTCTTAAAAATATTTCCTTGAACACATGTTTCATGGGTTATTAGAATTCACCATAAAATACGCAAACGAAGCTGCGCGCCGTATAATATAATTGTGCATTTTCTGGATCTGCCTATGGTTCTTTTTAATTATTATAACTTATAAGTATATACTGAATAATTAATGACGGATTTATCGATATATTAGTTTAATATTAATGCACGCTATATTTAACACATAATAATATTTTTTCTTTAGTTTTCGACTTACATTATCCAGGAGTTTTAGTTGTCCCAGTTGTAGAAAGAAAAATAGATATATTAGGTTAATGAAATTCACAAAGATAGTTCATACATAATATTACCAAGAACGCTGTATAACTTCTTTCAGGGTTGATTCTCCAAAACTAATTATGGAGGTTAGCGTATATAGTATATAGCAAAGAGAAATCTAATTTCAGTCCCGCCAACTCGACCTATAAAGATCCCTCGAGGCGATATATCACTTTAGACCCGCTGATGTACTCGTAGTAACTCATTGCAAAAAAATTGTAGTAAATAAATGAACAAAACCATCAACATTAAATATGTAATTCTTGGCAATTTTTATAGAAGCTTACTTAAGTAAATTACTTTTTTAAATATTTGAACAAGATAATTTTGATATTTTTTGTTTTTAAAAAACATTTGAGGAATATTATTAGGAGAACCCTATGTATATTAAAATTTAGATTTTAAGTAACGAAAAATCAGAAAAAACTGACTTTTTTGAATGGACAATACTACTGTTGACTTAGGATAGTCTTTTCCTCTAGAGAGGGGAGAGAGTAGCTCACCCCTGAAGAAACATGAGTTCTGATAGACGCAGGTAGACAGTAAGCCGCAAATGGTACAAGTTTATATAAAACTTTCCACAGTGGAGTAGAAAAATATTTTTATGCGTTTGCATTAGGCTTACGATAATTAATAATAATAAAAAGCTTACTTACTCATTAATTCATATATAATTTTATAATATTTTTTCTATTTTGGCAAAAAAAATATTTTCATAAGGCCCTAAAAACTAATATAAATAGTATTTCTCTTTCAAAAAAATCAAAAAGCCTTAAAAACAAAAAAAATATAAATTTACTTTCTAAAACAAATTATCACGGTCAGGTCCACGGCTAGGGAACTCATTGCAGGCTTGGCAGCTTCCGGCGTAAACAGACCCTCGAGGCGTTGCATCATTTAAAACCTAATGTTTATAGGTATATACTATTCTATTTGCAAAAAAATATGTTTTATTAATTTTTATTAAGCTTCTTGAAATCGGTTATGTTAATACAACTCTAATGCTGTAAATATTTACTCGGACTCACTTTTGTGTTGTTGACGAAAAAAATGCCAAATATGCGATCGATACTGATTTTCCCTCGAAGATCTAATTTTCAAGAATTGTATTGGCACAACATTCAATCTTTGTAAGCATTTATTGAATCGTTTAAATTTCCCGTCGCATCGCGTCGGCCCGAACGTCCATTTTACTGCCAGAGGCACAGTAATTAAGGACTTTTTATTACATTGAAAAACTAACTATAACTAATTGCTTCACTTGTACTAACTGAATTCAGAATAATACATTTTTCATATATTTTCATCGTAATTCATTGAAATATCCAGTCTTAATGTCTAAGATGCTCTATATGGTAGGCAGAGAAAACCCTGGTGTTTAGACGGATGAATAAAGAGTGGTTTCATTCATCGTACCGCTATGTTTCTTATTCCCTCGAGTGGGAATCAAACCCACAACTATCGCGTTTACAATCACACATTCACCCACTGCGCCGCAGCGGCCATTTATTTCGAATGGTTAATAATAACATAATAACCAATAACGTAGTAACAGTATTAGTTAATTTTAACGTATTAAAAATATTTCTTAATTGAAACTAAATTATAATCGCACAAATTAATTTCCCAGTAAGTAACATCATTAATTATCTAAGTTTTATTCGGAATCAATTTATCACAATTTAGCGCACTTCTTTCACTTTTCCCGCGAGATCTCGACGACCGAAGTTTTCATTGTGATTGATAAATTGTGTGTAGATACTTGAGCCTGTCTGAGACAAGGAGTTGTCACAGCACTATATGATGGATGTCGAAATAGAAATCAAGCACTTCATATTATTTAATAATAATTATATTAAAATATTATTATTTGTGACCTAATAAATATTTGTATTTGTCCTCCAATAAAATTAATTTAGTTTTGCTATTATATATTACTAATTATAATGAATTTTAATTAATTCTTAAAGCAATTACCCTTTAACGTAATATTTTAAGGGAAAGAACCACTAAAAAATAAATAAAAAAGAAAAACCATTCCCTTCTATTTCTACGACCAAAGGGTAAAATTCTTTGTTTAGTGGATATAAAAAAGGGTTCTTGAAATGTTTAATAAAGCCATTATTATTTTAAAATTATAATAAGAATAATTTCTTTCACATTTTTATAATAAATTGATTTCTGTTATTGTCGAGAACAAAATATTTTTTGCAGCTTTACGCTATATCCCGCGTATAACAGGGTAGGCAAAGGGAACCCAGAGTTAAAACACTACGTTCCCCACTTACTGCCGAAGGAGGGCGCCAGGACGGCCTTAAAAACATTTCTTAATAAGCAACATTTAATATTAATTTTAAATCTAATCTTTAATTAGGTTTATTTAACTAATTATATTATTATCAATTCAAACAATGCCTTTGACAAAATAGCCTTTGTCAATTCTGAACAACCGAGTGAGTACAAACTTGTTCACAAGATAACAATCGGATTTTCTGTACAGTCTATTTGAGAAGCAAAATTGGTACAAATAACATAAACGTTGATTGCAGTACAAATCAAATCTTTTTGTTGCAATATACTATAACTACTACTACTATATTCATTTTTAATATTTAATATCCACATTTTCGTCAAAAATAAAAAGAGCTTTTGTGCGAAGCTGCCATTACTCTTAAAAAACTAAATAATTAAAACTGTAACAGTATTAAGATTAAAAAAATATAAAATAAAATTAATAAATGATTAATTTAAGTAAATGAAAAAGTAAGTATATTTCATAAAATATAGAGTCGATGAGCTGAGGCGTGCTCATAAAAGTAATACATCTTCCAGTCACGTCTCTACTTGTTGAATCTACAAGCAAAGTGCGAAGTGGGATGAAACTTTCGAAGAAATATGTTTTAACAACTCCAATGCACTTCGAGGAAGTTCATTTATATAAACTCGATGTGAAGTTCTTTTTTATGAAGTTATTTTAGTTTGTTTATCATCATAATATTTGATTGATCTGTAATGTAAATAAAATTGTCGTACTTCACAACTTCTTTAATATATATTTTTTTCAGGGTAGACAGACGGAACCTATTGTTATGACACACTGCTCCTCACTCCGCCGAATTCTGGAGAATATTGCGTGTCGAGTGGCGGAACTCAACCCCGCGCTTTACCACAACCGGTCGCCTTTACAGTCACACTGGCCTCTTTTCTACAATATCATCCAAAATTATTTATGATTGTTTGGTAACCATATTTATTAGTAGGTACGAGTTCTTGGTGGTAATTTAGTAATCTTTGATGCATTTTTTAAATTTCGGCAGTAATGATATAAAATAACACTAATATTTAAAATATATAATATAATACAATTTAAAAATTATATAATTAAATAATCACAGAATACCATAAACTGATATAATCATAGTTTAAATTAGATTTTAGAGAAGGGCTACTCAGCTAAATCGCTATTTTAGTCCCTTCCGTCTTCAGTCTACATGCTATTTGCGTGGCAGTGGCAACATTTATTTTGAATGATTGTATACTGAAGTACTTTATTATAGTTTGTTTCTTAGCTAAATTATATATTTATATATATTATTGTTAAAGTAAATATTTATTTATTATATTTTTTTAAATTTATTCATTAAAATATATAAATTGTGCAATATTCTAGTACTTGTAATAAATAGCTTATGCAACAGATGTGCCAAGCTTCTACTCTAGATTATAGAATTTAAACAAAAGTAACCCTTATGATCTTAAGATAAAAGACTCGGCTAGCGCAAATTTATACGTGTCTACCGTTCTCATTCAGGTTGCAGGAAGTCGATGTCATTTCTCCAATATAAGTAGCGGACTATAATGAGAATTGAAACATTTAAATTTTGCTCAAACTAATTGTGAAATATGTAGTTAAGCTTCCTATAAAAGTAATTTAACTATTTTTTTCTATTTATATGTCACTTAGTAAAGATTAAAAAAAGTGCTTAGATATTTTTTACTTCAATCTCTACTCTCCAATTAGTTATAATAATATCTAGTGTGTGTTATGGAATTAAGATGACTGAATATACACAATTAAATGAAAAACTAATAGAACAGATATCTGCTAAAAATTATCAAATAAATTTTTGTCTTGGGTGAGGGTTTACTAGTAACGGCAATGACTGTGATATATTTAAACTATTCTTATTTCTTTTTTTGTATCATTCTTTAAATAAGCCCTAAGTGACATTCGAGCTCTATATGTTTTTATATAACGCTAACGAAATGCTTAAGAAATATTTTAAAAATATTTAATGTTTTAATATCACAGATACAATAGTACCTATACAAATATAATTTTACTCCATACATTTCTCACAACCTTGCGAGAGACAGTGTGACCTGATAGCGAATCTATCCTCTCCACATATTCTACCAAACATAAAACCATCAAAAGTTTTGTTTATTCTCTTAACAGTTTATTGCGTAGAATCATATAGGTACACTCTTAATAACAGATATCCTCCAATATAGCCTAAAAGAATTAGAAGCCTATAAACCTAAATAAATGAACAATTCAAAACTAATGACCGCACATTAGATCTGACAATGTCATCTCGCGGAACCAACAACTCTTAAAAATAGAAATGTGACATTTCCCAATAGTCTAGTTTCTTGGGGAAATATCAATTTCAACTGTCATTCTCTTTGTAGGTCGCGACACAGAAGTGCTCTAACAATGAAGCTGCATACTTTGAGGATGAGACGAATATTTTTAACCTGGAAATATTGTATTTGGTTACATTTTTATTTACATCTATTTTATTATTCTTTTGATATACTGTGTTGGACTTTTATTTATGAAGCTTTCAGTAATATTGTAAAATAAAATAATTATTTTTTATATTATTTAAAATACATTATCATCTATATTATAGTAATTATCTTATCGTCCAATATAAGTTATGACAAAAAAAATAATAAAAAAATTATATTGCCTTCAAAAAATGTTTTTTTTTTTCAATAAGGACCGAACAAAATATATTCAAATTCATGTTATGTTACTAATGAAAATCCGAATTTCTGTCCAAATTATCAACAATTTTATAATAAAAATATGAAGTGCCCCTCATGGTAAATTTAATTCAACTCTTAACTTCAATTAGTTCTCAAGTGAGAAGAGACTAACGACGCCCGAGAAATTCAACGCTAAGAAAAAATCCGAGCGACGAAACAGCCCTGACATTATTAATTAACATTTATAAAATTCTCTTTTCATAACGAAATAAAACTTAAAAACGGTACGTAATAATATAAGAGTCTGACCTTTTTGAGTCCGGACAGTCTGAGAGCTCTTTGCAATTTTGCAGCGCGACTCGTCGAAAGGTAAACTATGGGCACCGCTTCCCCCGTCTCCAACTCAATGTCGAAGTCGTTAACTGCCTCGCAAAACTTATAATCTTGCAACTTTTTTGCTTCATTCTTCATTAGTTCTTCAACGTCCCCGTCGTCTGTTATCTCTCCTTTTAAAACTTCCCCGGAGATGAAAAGAGGGTTTGCGTAGCGATTAAGCTTGGTAGGTTCGTTTAAACTCTCGCCTAGAGACCCCTTGTTGAATGAGGAGTACTCGCTATCGTCGTCCGGATAACTTATTAAATAGTTGGTATCTGTATTCTGGTCATCACTGCCAACATCTTCTATAGACGCAGATAGCGTATTCAAATCCGTGGGGGCTAAAGTGTAAGCACTCCACCTCAGTCCGTTCAGAAAACGTCCGTAATCCATTGTTATTAAAATAAATATTAACGATAGTTCACTATGTTTACAAAAGAGATTAAATGACACTCAAAGTGAATGATGAAACGCAGACAAGTGGGCGTTCGTACAGATCCAATTTCAATCTGCCATCTGAAAACGATTGCGTGCGTGACCACATTATGGTGCTTCAATTTTTATTGGAAAATTCTGGTCTTTGAATGCAATATTGCATAGTTATGAGCTATATACGCTGGACAAATAAATTAACTTATATTTTTATTTTGATTTAGAATTAAACAATCTGTTGCTCTAAAATATTTTTGGCAAAATACAATACATTTTTTATGCCTATACCTAAAAAATAAGTTAAAAACAAAATTTACCCGATATTAGATAAAAAGCGTTCGCTTCTAAAATTCCATATACGAGTACATGGGTGCGATAAGTAATTAGTCGAACGAGACGGGAGCTCGACCCTCATCATCTTTCAGCACCTGTCCCGTGCCGCATGGCTCGTATTTTGATACTGGCTCTAACACGTCAAAATTTTCTCTAGCGTGACGCTGACGTGGAGTTTGCATTTTGTTTTAAAACAAAAGAAAGCAGTTTACGCTTTGAGATAACAAGCGGTAGCAGATACCTACAAGTTTGTTTAATAAATATTATAAGCAACATATGTTTATTTTTGATAACTTCACGAATTCGAACGATTAGACAACTGATATATTATATACAAATATATTTATTTTTAAATATAAATGTACACATAGTATCATCATTATACAAATAGACCAGTCAAAAATTCCGGAATTAAGATAAAGAATTATATGTTTTTTACTATCAATAAATTTAAAAAAACAATTTAATTGTTATCACCTAGTATATAGATAAAATATCTTTTGTCGAATAATAAGCAATATTAGTTAAATTTACTGAAAAGTAATGTTTTATATTGAATATATAGATTTAGTATGTAATAATTTCCTTGAGACGTCACTTACTAAGTGACGTGCCTCCAGGCATCTTAAATAAATCCGCGGCAGACAGAACAAGCCGCTTTAATGTCATGACTAAAACAAAACCGCTAACGCACACTGTACACTTAAGACTTCACGTAACAAAAATAATTCATGGAACAGAGTATATGTACTCTCCGCACGTAGTAGGGTAGACAGAGGAAGTCTAGTGTTAAGACACTTCGCTCCCCTCTTCACGCCGAATTCTAGAGGCTTACAATCTCACCTTTATGCGCCACGACTGGCCGACTTTTTTTTGTTATTAAAATTTATTATTTATTAATTACAAGGCCTTTTATTAAAAATACATAGTTATTGTAAAATAAATTAAAATTATCAGTAGATATGTTCTGTATGAAGAAGTAAAAAAACTATTTGATTATATTTCCATTTTCAGCTTTTATGAAACAGAAGAATTATATAGATACTTATTTTATTTGAACGACATTACTAAAATTGCAAGTGTGCGCATTTTCAAAGCTCGTGGTGTCATTGCACCCAGCGAACCGTCTGCGTGGTCGCACTAGACTAGACCAATATGTCAAAGTTCAATGCAACCAAACTGATGATTTTATTGTGTGAATATAATGATTATAAAAGTAAAGGATACAATTTAGAAATAACTATTTCACTACAAATATTTTCACATATACATTAAATATGTCTATTATATGTCTTAATATTATATTTATATATTTAGTGAAATAATCAAAGTCTCTGAGAAAATGTATATTTATGGCTCGATATAACTATTAACTACCTATACCTATAGGAAATATGCTAACCTATCGAAAATACTAGCAAAATCAAAAACTATTTCAGTTTGAAAACTAGAAAAAGCGAGCTCAGGCCGCTCAGGCTCTCGCTAGTAGGTACGTAAAAAGCGAAATACTAGTTCCACAAGCAAAACGCTGTACTTCAAACATTCATTACGCTATACAAACAGTTAATTCAGTTTCATGATAAATAAAAACAACTCCGAACATTTGGATAGCAGGCGAAAATGCTAAATTCATTTGACTCTTTGCCTGTTAAATTATTTAGGTTAGAGAAACATACTGTTTAAATATAAGGAAATTTTATTTTTCTTTCTCGTGTATCCTTAGAGTGCGATTGCAACTAAAATGTTAAAGTATAAATTCCAAGATTTTCCTTTGATATTATTAATTTAACAGTACAGTAAATATCAAGACTTTCATTTATATGTATTTTTTTACTTTCGCAATGAGGTTTAAATTATATAATTTATTATATTTCACATATAAATACCGTGTGAAGATTATGTTTCTTTAAAAAAAGCTCGATCTCGGACAGTGTGTAGGTAGAAAGTTCATTGACACATTAAATTGCTTTGCCAAAAAAATAAACAAATGTAATGTAAAAGCGTATTCTAAGTAACTTTATTAACATTAATTAAAAAGTTTTTTTAATATAATAAAAATAATTTAGATCTTTACAAATAAAAGTTACTTTTAATACAGAAAACTCCACATAATAAAGACGCAGAATAAAATCAACCAACATTAGACTTCCAAAAACTCTTCATACTCTCTTTAAGTATACAAGTAATATCCTAAGAATGTTTGTTATCATGGATTCTGAACGACTTCCAAAGGACATAGGAATAATGGCCGCCGCCCGTCACGTCGCGCGCCGCGGAGAATGCTTACGATAATACAATAGCCGCTTAGTGACGCTTTGTAAACACGGACCAACATGTCACAATAAACTAATCGCTTTAAACTGACTGACAAACTTAAGCTCAAATATGAAATTAAATATGTAAATATATATATATAGCAAATATGTTATATTATTATAACATTATACAAGAATATGTTTAAAACTTAATAATAAATGTAATGTAAATAAGTTTAACAAACGTTGAATATTTGAAAATAGTTCTACTGATAAAGTTAACTTTCTAGGAACTGTTTTCGTGAGAATCAAATTTTTCCGTATTGTATTTTGCCAAATACGAACGTAACAAAAGTCTATGCACTGTATTACTGTTTAAAACTAATACATTTTTAATAAATATTATCACGAAATTTCATGTACGCTCAAGCTCTACTTACAAACGTCCAATACAGTGTGATTCAATCTTAATAAATCGTTACTTCCTATCGATGTAATAAGGAAAACGATAATATCCAATTATTATTTTTTATATATAAATCAACCGTAAAACTTTATAGCATTGAAAGTTATTTATGTTTCCTTCATCAGAGTCACAGAACACCAGTAATTAATATGCGAATTGTAATTCGTGAATATTAAGATACGCCGGCGGCGCTCGCGCAGCGCGGGTAGACTCGAGACTGACGTTCTAAATCTGTAATACATCCACTTCGCGTAATAACTTCGTATATTTCCCATTTTCCTCAGCTATCAGCTATCATATCCGTTGAGAAACAGTCATTCGTGTTTTAAAAACAGATTTCTTGGCACCGAATGCCATTTAATTGGAAATCTAAAGGAAATGAATAATATTTAATTGTGTTGTTTTAAAATTATGCTCGATATACAAAATATTATAAGTGACAGAATTTTAAAAGTTTAATTATTTTATAATATTTAAAATGTTGAACGATATTTAACTTTAAAGAATTAATTTTACTTTTAAATTTTATTACTAATATAAGTTGTATAATACCTAATAAATATTTCATAATCCAAATAATTTATAGAAATAAAATAAATAAAAATAATTTTAAGCCATTTGTAAAAATCATCAATAGCAGTCATAAAACTTGATTACTCATATTATATTTAATGACAGTGTAACCACGACCTTGTCTGGACTGCTTGGTTCCTTGCCAGAACATCTGCATCCAATGAAATCTGTCTACATATTCTACAATTTTAAACGAACACTCAGTGTCATTAATAACTTCTATTTATAAAAGAATAAAGCTCAAAATTCAATAGCAGACGGAAGTATGAAGTATGAAATTATTCAGTACTTTAAATCTGGTGCTAACGTGATTATTGCATATCAGTACTGGTGAAGAAGTCTCATACAAAATACAAGTATTTAGCTAATAATAGTCTGATTTAAAATTATTTTCTCTTATATTTTTTGTTTTTACAACTCTATTACTATATTGCAAATATATATTTGAGATTGTATTGATTTTTATTAGTATCTTTAACCATTTTAACCATAAAACTATATAATAAATAAACTGTTTACTGATATTTTTATTTGCTGATAGGACCTTAATTTATTTTATTTGAGCTGAATACAAAACGTATTTTATAAATAAAACGATTCAATATACAAGGCAAATAAAGGAGGACTCTACGAAATCTTTTGCGTGCAAATATCACGTCGTAAGCAAACAAAGAGTGTTTACATACCATTTCCACAAGAAAATTGTTTGATTCTTTTCCATTTGTTTTCAAAATAAAACTTATATTGTCCCTATTTCTTTTTTATTCAAACTAAAAATAAAAATATGATAAAACGTAGATATATATAAATAAGACAATACAATCAGGTACTTCCATAACAAAGTAATCCTATATAAAATCTATGTATTTATAAAGCAACGAAATAATTTTATTTAGACTTAGATCCATCGCGGTAACTTGTAAGAAAGGTGCGTACATTGAAATACTTGCCAACGTCTTGTGAAGATCATTATTCAAGATGAACTAACGGATCTTGATTGATATGCCCCTTTACTCTGATAACAAAAAGCACCAGATGTGCCCCCAAACATAAGTTGATTGCCTAAAACACTATTGTTTGATGGCTCATAAAGACAGTATTAGACATACTCGTAATATAACAATTACGCTAGGTAGGGTCTCTCGTATTACATAAAGGAATTGTCATTATTGGAAGTGTAAAGCTTATTTCTGTCTAATGAAATCCTCGTTCCTGAATAAACCTCACACGTTACAAGGATTTGTGAAGCAGTAGAACCTAATATAATTGTAAGAGATTTCGACAAATTAGTAAATTGCTACAGTGTACATGTTCCTTTTGCTTCAAATAAATTGATTTGAGATTTCTCGTAAAAATCTTAAATGTAAAGTAACAATCTAAAATCCTCTAAAAATTCGACAAAGAAATACTTAAATAATTCGTTTTAGTGAACATAACTATTATAATTTCACAGTAACTTAAATGTTTGAGACGAATGTTATAACGTCACTAAAGGAATCAAATGAATGCCCATCTAAAACCTAACTAAGGTAAGTTATTCATGCTAACACAACCTTCACCACCGACAAAGCGAGAACACGAAAAGCTCATTCCAATAAAAAGACCGGAATTGCGTGTTTCATTTAATTAACAGCAATTTGGATACCAGCATCAGCTTCCAGCATCAGGCAGTAGCATACAGGAATTAGCTCGACTGAAAAACACCTAAATTTTGTCGGAACACGCAACGGCGCTTCGAATCGACTTTCGCACGCCACTTTTACTTTACTTTTATACATATTAGATTGGGATGTTTTTAAACAAGGTATTTCTTTTTGTACATTTGGTTATCTAAATTTGGCTAATGCATTGGTATTGTAAATAATGTTTGTCAGTTGTAATTTTTCTTAAATTGTAAATAGGAGAAAGAATGGTCTAATCTACCTACCATCGTTTTAGAAGATCTAACACATTGCAATGCTTTTTTCTTTTTAGAAAAGTTAAAAACAGGAAATTTGCAATATTCGAGTACAATGTACATAAAAAGTCTCTAATCGCCTCAGAGGGAGTGAATCAATAAACCTCTCGGAATCTCGATCATCAATCAAATAAAAGAGGACCCTTTAAGCTCATAAAAACTGATGCTACAATGTCGTGTACATATTTATGAAGTTTCCACGTGATCTGCCGCTGATGGAACACCCATTCATCAAAACCTATATCTGTATATAGGATAAATATGAAAGGGTTTGTGACTTTTATTATATAAAAAATATAGGATATTGGAAATTAATTATATATTATGTTAAATATGTATTTAAGGACTAGTGATATTAACATGACATATTTCAATCATATTAGGTAATATTAAAAGATGATTAACATATTATAAGGTTGACTTTGCCTACACCATTAAATACAAATACAGGGAATTAAACTAAATAAATATTTATTTTAAAAAATACATATTATACAAAAAAGAAGCAAATAATAGATTTTTCTTTTGGAAGTGTATAATGAAAAACTTTTACAAAGTCGCGGGATATAGGAAATAATAAATCTCAATATCTCATAAATAAAAAATGTTGAAAGTACAATTTTAAATCTATTGTGTAAGTAATATTTAATTCGCATACTAAAATATCTTTTTATGACTAAGCTATAACATGTATGTCATATTACGAGTATGTCCATTTATTGAGAACATTAAGTGTTCCTGTCCAATATCAATAAGCATAACTTAAGACGGATTAGTAAGATGATAGCGCTAATAAAATAAATCACAGACCAAATAACTTTCTGTTAAGAGAATTGTCTATTTATTCCTTCTTTTTTACATTTACGAACAAATTGTACTGTAACATAAAATTTTATATTAAAATGAATATCTTGATACAACAAAAATATAACCTACAATCTCTATTTACTAGAGTAAACTAGTCAATGCTAAGCCACAACGGATGTAATTCTAACTGTGCTCCACTATAAATCTATCTAGATATAAAAAAGTAGGTCTAATGCCCTCAGGTAGGCAACATCTGTGTAGCTGTGACACTATCGGGGTCGCAAACACCGTTATGATGTTTACACATAGTCTTATAACGCTTTACCCGTACCTTTCAACATAATATATCACTATATCTATATCTATACTTATAATAAAATCGTACGGATTGGTGTCTGTCGATTGCCGACAGATTTTGCCGTCGATTTTGTCGATTTTGCCTTGCCGATTTTACTCATGTCATGGAAGAGATATGAGAAAAATAACGAATAGCTTATTCGTGGCATTTAATAATGTCTGTCTGTGCGTTTGTTCACGCCTATCTCAGAAACGTAATAGTATTAGATATATTTTGATCACTCATGAATGATCAAAATATATTTATTCTATGAAACTAAAATTGGTTAGTCATTCTTTAAAATATTATTTTATTGTTGTATTTCTCGTATTTTTCGATCATCAATTATCTTGCAACTATACATAAATCTTGGATGTCATCCAAATTGAAGTTTTCACAGAATTTATTTAGTTCACACAGTTCTCTTCAGTATTCATAATGAATGGTTTTTAATGTAACTTTTGCTCATCTATAACGATTGTCTACTTATATTATCTTTAATAAATTAGATATACTTACGTCTTTATTCCAGCCCTATTATCAATCCACTTGTCAAGCTTCTAGTTATTGAGCTTTGTATTTAAATTTTCATAATCAGAACCAACAATAGTATGAATCAATATTGGCAAATGAGGAATACATTTTCAATGACGTTGCAATTTGCTCAGTTAATACATACATTGCACTTCTATTTGCGAAATATACATATATAGGGTATTTAAAAATTAGACATCGAGAAATAGTTTATAGTATTATATTGTAGAATTGTAAATTCCTAATTATTTGAAAGTAATGGCATTAGTTAAACTAGTATATTCGTTATTTAGATGTTAAGGCAGCCATCAATTTTCGTCATATGATACGAACAATCAACAATACCAATTTAACTCCAATATGCCCAGTCGGATTTAGGTCGTCCATCCATCATCGAGAGGTCATCAAATGTCCTCACACGTGATTGCAATTTGTTATCGATTTTATGGTAGGTAGGTAGTAGGTGCCTGTCTACTATTATCACCAAATCAGTTTTGTAGTATATTGACTGCAACCATATCATAGAACTGAAAAATAGTACACATTCACCAAGTACCTGTCGGTAACCACCGATCTCAATAGGGGATTCTTTAAAAATAATTATAATAATGTAAGGTAAATCAACAAATATAGTTTGGACGATGTAATTACATGTGGTGCTATATTGAAATGATAAATCTTTAAAGTTAAATAAAGGTAAATTATATGTATATCTGGCTTCTTCCTCTTCTGTCTTCTAGTCTATCCGCATCATTATTATTTAAAGCTTTAAAGACATTTAGCTAATTCATGAAAGTATGAAAATAACCAATCATTAAAATATAAAAACAATTCTTTTTCTATATATTAGTTATAGTTGCTAACATTTGAAATTACTTTAGGTCTATTATTATTTATTACTCTTCTCGTAGATACTAGTTAATAATTACCACAGATTAGTTGATCAAGGCGACATGTGTCACATTAACTAATGTACCAACACACATATATAATACGTTATAACATTGTCATCAAATTCAGATAATATATATTAAGCAGTTCGTGTCACTCAACGTCAGTAACTGCTGTGGTCAATTTAATTTGAATAAAAGGAATAGGAAACCAGCCGGCCGTCCATCACGAGCGGGTCGTCTCAGGAATTCTCTCTACAATTGGTAATTGAACAAGCGAATTGCGATTGCATCCATCGATATTTGATATCTCGATGAGAATTGTGTGTGTAAATAAAATACTGGCAGTTGAAACATATTGTCGATGAAATTTATTTATCTTCAATATTGTATAGTATAAATAAAATTTTAATTATAGCATATGATTTTAATCGAATAAGCAAATATTTACTAAATAAAATAAGGTAGATCAGTTTGGGGGAAGTAACTGTATCCATATTATTGCTAAATTTCAATTTTATTTTTAAGCTATGACTTTAACATGTACTTATATACCTTAATGTATAAGCCTCTGAGTTAGTTTATAAGTTAACTGTATTTTTTAAGAACTTTTCTAATATCACGCGTAGCACTTTCGATTGGATTACAAAAATCATTTGTAAAACGTTTGGCAAGATCGTTCATCATTTCGTTCCGAAATTGACAGCCAGAACAAATGAATAGATAATTTAAAAGATATTGTTTTAAGGTAATAATAAAGAAGAAGAAAATATATTTAATTAAACTAAAACATTTTTAACTTAAAGGATAGCTGGAGAATATTATCAAGGGAGCTTAGTAATGAAAACTTACCAATTCCTCAGGTGATCCCGGTTCCTTCATACCATTGCTCTTATCCGTGCTCCCCGTCTCTGTAATAAAAATACGCTACAATTAGAAACTTTATGTTTAAAATCAACTGATTGTTATGATAAAGGAGGAACTAAATTAAACAAAAAATAATTCTAGGATGTATTTTAATATAAATTTTATATTGTGACAGACAAATTACATATATTTTCAGTAGTGAAATATTTTCAATAAAGAATTAAAAATTCTAAAGTTCAAGATTTGGTAAACAAAGATAATTTTATTTATTTAAAATGCATGTCTTAAAATTATAAATTTTTGAATGAATTCTTTAACACAATTAACTTTGGCGTTGATACAAAAACATGAAGCTAAGGCGTGTTGCCAATTTATCTGTGTCTGTTATATGTTTAGTATATAAACTTTTATAACCGCTCTTAATCAATCTGTAGAAATATAAAACGAATTCACAATAAAATATTGTAGAGGTATTGTAGAGGAGGTGTCGGAGGAGAGATCACGCACACAGCAGGGTAGACAGGGTAGAGTGAACCTAAAGTTAAGTCACTCCGTTCCTCATTTATCGGTGAATTCTGGTGGCACTGCATGCTGATGAGCGTAACTCAACACCGTGCTTTGCCTCGACACCAGAGTTTAATATAATGACAATAATAAATAATTAATTTGGATGTAATGGACTGGGAATCAAACCCACAACCTGTCGCGCTTACAGTCTCATACTTATCCCCTATTTATTATGCATATATTACATTTTAAGCGAAAATAACTCGCACGCTACTTAAATACGCGAATCTATTATTTTAAAATGTCACGACTGCACGTCAATACGAATTGATTGCAGTGATGCAATCACCGCCTTTCAACGTGAATGTATTGGAGATAATTAATGAGATTATTTACAAAGAAATACGTTGAAATAACAACACTGTTATTCAGTCACACGACTGTATCGCGACGATTGGGGGTTCGACCCCTACTCGAGGAAATAAAATAACAAACGCTCTGGCACAAAGGCAATAGCCCGACGATGAGTTCCGTCACTCAACAGGCAATGCCTCAAACAATTCTGCAGAATATGGTGAACGGAATGTCTTAACACTCTGAAGCTAATTTTAATTTTTTTAGAACTTTTCATTAATATACAAATATTTTTAAAAACGTCTCTTTGTTAAGCTTTATTCTATTAATTTGCAATCAATATTTCGATTGAAAATTTAGCATAATAATTAAAACACGTTTGCGTAATTTAATTAACTTTAAAATTTGGTTATAGTTAACACGTATAGTAAAAACCGCAGCCAATTTACACCAGTTAATTAAAATTGTAGATAAAAGGGGCTTATTATGAACCAAAATAGAAAGACGACACTGGAATATTAAATAGCTTAAAATTGTCCACTACAATATAGATTGTATTTCAACGTGCTAAACAACAAAATCCTTTAATTTTAATATTCATATAGCTTTGAAAGTGTATTAGAGTTAATCTCATGCATTTTGTTGAAACTAATTGAGTTATAAAAGTTATATGTAGCGATATAAAATAAATATAAAACTTTAAACATATGAGGTCGTCGTGGCAGAGGGCACAACGGTGTGGCTTTAACGCGATGGTTGTAGTTCGATTCCCTCTCAACTGAATGAAATATTATTTATTATTATTTTAATTTCTTCGCTTTCGCACCAAGGCAAAAAGCCCCACCGCTGAATTCCGCTACTGAATACGCAACCTCGAAAAATCCGACAGAAAGTGGGGAACAGAGTATCTCAACACTAGATTCCCTTTGCCTACCCTGCTGAGTACGGAATACGGCGTGAAGCTGGTTTATTTTTAAGCATACGAAATATATATTAACATTTCATTGTAAAAAAGATTCATTCAATACACGTTGCACACGTTTACACAAAAACATTATAAAAGTTAAATCAACATCAGAATTTCCTCGCCATTACCTAGCAGGTTGTGATGTTTTTCGTTTATGTACACAGTAACATGAAGATTAAAACAATTTTATTTTACTCTATAAAATTTTATTGCATGTACAAATATTATTTCAATATTTGCTGACATCATATATATTTCATATAGATACATTACTAGCGATCCGCCCGCGGCTTCGTTTGCTTGAACTACTTATCTGCATTTCTAACGTTTTTAATAATAATTTATCATTTTTAAAGATAATATGTACCTATGTATACTGAACAGTAAAATGTCGAAAAAAAGGGAAAAAAAAATATTATTTAATTAAATGTCACCAATAACATGATTTCTGATATACATATACCTTCCACCTACAGACATCGAACAATTACGATTAAATATAAAACTATATAGATATTTAGATTGGACTTGGTAAGACAGTACTCCCTAAAAAGACAGCGTGAGAATCTTTACAAAGACCAGAAGATTACGGTGAAATGAAAGCAAAAGCTGAACATCTCAGAACTAAAAAGCATTAAGGCGATGTGAGTTTAAATGATCTTTTACGTTTCTCACGTTGCCGGCTCTCAGACCTTGTATTTGCCGCTTCAAAGATTCAAGCCACCGCAAAGGTAGAGCCGGTTACGGGTATACACGCAAATTGTATCGCTTTAACGGGCCAGCTTAGGGTATCGCGCGAAAACCTACCCTAGGTATGGCGTGTAGCGTCTAGTTTTAGGTCACAAATTTTCTTTTAGGTCTTTACACTTTGGTAAAGTATTGACCGCAGAAAGTAAATCATCGTTACGTCTCCGTTTATTGGCGTTCGTGTGACTTGATGTGTTTTATACTGTGTTTTGTTTGGTTATCAACAAAAGCCGTCCTGGCGTAGTGGTACAAGCCTGACTGTTAACGTGAAGGTTCTGGGTTCTGGATCCATACTTGAAGAACGGATTATTATTTTTTAATATTTTTATTTCTTGTATTTGCTAACAGGGTAAAGCGCAGCGTTGAGTTCTGCCACTCAACACGTCAATGTCGAAAATTTGGCTTTAAGTAGGTCTTTATGCTAGGTTCTGTTGGCCCTACTTTCATTTATGCGAAATACAACTTATAGCTGGAGAAAAAAAAAACTATCAATAAAATTTCAATTCAATTCATATATATTTACATTTTTTCTATGTATGCAAATTGTCATAAAGTAAAGTAGGTGTTAGTGCTAGTTTTAAACTGCCTTGTTTATATTTAAATGTATCATCTACATATATGAAAAAAATCTACTCACATTCAAAAGAAATATGGAGTCGCTTTTACCTTAAAATTAAGTTTCTACTCTGCCTTTGGACATAAAATGTAACAAAATTCTTCTTGATGAGAGGTGTCCTTAATAGTACGGAGGTCGAATTTGTTAGCACTAACTCTACAGGGAATTCTAGTTCTAGTCAAATAACTAGTTCTAGTCAAATAACTGTACTAAATAAACCTGTAAACGCGACAGGTTTTGGGTTAGATTCCCAGTCGCGGAAATGAAATATTTAATATTTTTAGGGTCTGGTATCGAGACAAAGCGCAGCGTTAAGTTCCGCCATTCAACACACATGCAATGAGCGCAGTGTCTTAACACTACGTTTATTAGTTCACCCTGTCTACCCTTCCACGTACGGGTTACAGCGTGAAACTAAAAAAACTCCTATTTATTTATGAATTTGCAATCCACTTAATAAAATGCGCTAAAAGCTATCCAACTCTCGCAAAGCATATTGAACTCATTGAACCGCTTGACATTTATTACTTAAAATATTTATTATACAGTTTTTCACGTATTCATATGGGTAATTTAATGAATAATAAATAAAATACCGATACGACAAATACGTGTCGTTAAAGAATATCTATATAGCGCAAAAGGTATCATAAGTGCATGGGTAGTGCTTTCAAATCTGTTTTAGGAAATATTTTATTTTGTATATTTTTACTGTACATAATGTAAAGGTGTATACAAATAAATAAAGAAAATCTTAATCACATGGAACAGAAGTATCTATGTTATGATAAAAAAAAACACATTGAAATATTTTAACATCTCTATCTCTTTTATACCATAAAAGAAAATAAAAAAAAAAACCTAGAAAATAACAAAGACAATATAGGGTATCGTCTCAAGAGCTTCCAGTTTGAGAAAATTAGCTTTATTGATGTATAAATGAAAGCTGTTTTACTATTCAAAGCTTTCTGTCTTTACGATCATTATATGGAATACGAGCCATGAAAGGGTTTTTCTTTAAGAGATTTTTTTTATATATATATTTTTTTTGTTTCACATTGTAAGAATATTAAGATAGGCGACAAGAGAACTTAGTGGTAAGTAATCATTTCTCTAATTTTGTTTCACTTTGAAACATTAGATTTTTTTAAGCGCCGAACCTAAATCTGCAACTACAACTGAAGCGACAAAGAAATTTGTTCCCAATAAAACTGGTTTTATAAAATAGATAATAAACAAAGATAATATGAATTCCCAAGAATAAGAGGCGAACATATCAGCACCACGTGGGAGTCCAGGCACTTCTCGATTGCACCATGATTCTGTTGCTATTATTAAGGTATTATTAAATAACATTTAATGATCATTATAATTCTATAACTAAAACGTTATTACTATTATTATTAGATATACAATGGGATTTGATGACTACGTAATAATAGAAGTAAATTCGACGACTGTAATCGTGATAGTACTTAAAGGTATCTATGTATATAGCCACGCTGTACTACACCTATTAAATTAATGGAAAAAATATTAGAACTAAAGATATATACAATAACTTATTCGAACTGGATCTTGAGTTATATTATAAATTGCTATATATAATGGCAAATAACTATAAAATTGAGCAAAAATATATATTATAATTTTAAGAAGTTTTCTTAATATGAGATTGCATCGTACCGCAGTACATACATAAGCTAAATCCTGTTTCTATTTGCACTGTCTGGTTAAAATAAATCTGCATGAAAAACTTTTTAAATTACTCTTTCCACAACAAACTGTCTACAAACAGCCAAGCATAAACATAGAACTATAACGATTTCTAAATTATAACTTTGTTAACATTTAACGAAACGAGTAAACAACTATCGAGGTCAAACAATAAAAAGTGACTTATCTATGAAATAGAACTCTATTTAAATAATTTAATCTTACTTTATATCGGCTGTTGCCGTCAAATGACAGTTCGTTCCAGTTTACTAAATACAATTTCATTACATTAAAAACTAGTTTTACGTTTTACGAGCTCAATCGGGCAGTTGACTGATTCTAGTTCTGAAATAATTAAGCTTGTAAAAGATATATCATAGCGGAGTAGATTAAGCATGAGATCAAGATAACCGATCGTTAAGTATTACCAATAAATAAAGTTATATATTTTTATGTTGTATTCGCTAAAAGTGGTAAAAGGGAGTGACTGTGTGGGTTCGATTCCCTCTGGTGTCGAAGAAAAGCGCGGCGTTGAGTTCTGCCACTCAACACACAATGCTTCCAGACTTCGGCAGAAAGAGCGGAACGGACTTCTGAACACAAGGTTCCCTCTGTTTACCCTGCTGTATGCGGGATACAGCGTGAAGCTGATTTAATTTAATTTTTAAAAGTGGCAACGGAGTAAAATGTAATGTTTTTTAAACGGCAAGCAGGTTCATAATCATCTCGTGTTTGCATCCTCTTTTGTATGCGAGTGTGCGATGTGATCTTAATAGATTTTCCCTATTGCGCCGGTGGCTTATCTACTTTTCAAACTTACATATATTCCTAACTTTTCAAACAATAAATGGAAAAACATGGCTCGGAAGGGTGATGATTTTCTATGATCCTTATAAATGTTTTATACAAATAGTCCATTAAACGCAGCATTGGGTTTATTTAATATTTTTATCTCACATATTTTAAATATTTAAGCAAGATATAGAATAAATTAAATTATTTTTTAAGGACTAATTAATAAAATCTCAACCAATATTAACAACAAAGAAAATACAAAATATTTATATATACCTATAACAATAATTTTGGTCACAAGCACCAAGGCAGCCTTAGCATAGAATGTTCAATGGAGCATCGAACTTGTCATATGAATCATCGTACAAGAAACGCTCTAGTGGGTGTCGGCTCCTTCCATGTGGATAGATACCGTTCCGTTTGTCCTCCATATATCACTATTGTCCGCATATCAGATAATTAAGGGACTAATGGACTATAATATTAATGTATACTACTGCTAAGTTCCGATATTTCGATATAATATGACTAAACCATTTTAGGCTTTGAGGGTTAGGTAGGTTATAAGTAGATTCTTACAGTAATGTTTTTACATGTAAGTCAAATCAAATCAGGTTCACACTATATCATAGACAATAGGGTAGGCAGAGGCAACGTAGTGTTAAGACACTCCGTTCCCCACTTTCCGCTGAATTCTGGAGGCATGGCGTGTTGGGTGGCATAAGTCAACGACGGGCTTTGTTTCGACACCAGAGCGAAGAAATGAAAATATAAACGAACGAGGTGTGTTCAAAAAGTAAGGTGACTTTGTATTTTTAAGAAAAAATATTTATTTATTTATCAATATTTATGTTGTCCCCTTCAAAGTAATCCCCCTCAGATACAATACACTTATGCCAACGGTTTTTCCAATCGTCAAAGCACTTCTCATAAGCACTTTTCGGTATAGCCTTGAGCTCTTCCAGCGATGCAGTCTTTATCTCTTCAATCGTTGCAAATCTCCGTCCTTTCATAGGTCTCTTTAGTTTTGGGAACAAGAAAAAGTCACATGGGGCCAAATCCGGTGAATATGGTGGCTGAGGCATGATTGTGGTGTTGTTTTTGGCCAAAAAATCTCTCACCAGCAAAGATGAGTGAGCAGGGGCATTTTAGCAATTTCGGAACAAACTTCGCTGACACACGTCTCATGCCCAAAACGTTAGAAAAAAATTCATGGCACGAGCCAAGCGATATACCAACATCCTCAGCAACTTCTCTGATAGTGATTCGACGATTTTCCAGAACAATTTTCTACACTGCTTGAACGTTTTCATCTGTTGACGTGCTTGGGCGTCCAGAGCGAGGCTCGTCATTGGCATCTTCCCGGCCATCTTGGAAGAGTTTGTACCACTTGTAAACATTTTTTTTACTCAGAACAGTTTCACCGTATGCCACTGTCAACATTTTAAGTGTTTCGGAGCACTTTATTTTATTTTTTACACAAAATTTGATGCAAATCCTTTGATCCATATTTTTCGATAGCAAGAAATCGCCGAGCACGCAAAACACTTAAAAATGCTATACACTTGAAACTTGGTACAGATGTTCGGGAAGAGTGTACCAACATAACAAAATAAAAAAATCGATAATCGAAAGTACGTTGCCCGCCAAATTTGAAAAGTCACCTTACTTTTTGAACACACCTCGTAAATAAATATTTCATTTTCTCGAGTGGGGATCGAACCCACCACAAGTCGCGTTTACAGGCACACTCTCTGTTCCTGCGCCATTATTGGCCTCATGTGTCTTTGCATATAGTTTTTCCTATATCTGCCTAACACTACCTATCATATAATATATGATAGGTACGATTTCAATTAAATACCATATTATTATCGAGATGACAAAAAACTACAAACGCAAAAAATATAGATAACTATATTTAATAATTTTTCACATTTTTTTTAGCAATTAAAGATCACAGGCTGCCGACCGAGAATTCATGACAAGCGCAGCACAGCAGCGAATGTAGAGCTGGAAAAATTTAGCTCGATATGTTAAAAAAAAAGCTCTAGAGCATCTGCAGGTGTAAAACGACATGCTAGAAATATTCCTGTCACCAGATAAATTGGCGTGTTCAAATATCATTCCTGCTCTGAACTTAAATTAACAGTCATATGTGGAACGGAATAAAATTTCTATTTCGGAATAACAAGCGCTTCGACACAATGAAAAAACGTTACTGAGGAATCCTTGAAAAACTCGTGATGTTTATTTTCATGTGTGATATTGTCCTTTCAAATGTGTTATACAATAATGTATATAGCTTCACACTGTATCCCACATACATCAGGTTAGGCATAGAGAACCTGGAAACTTAGTGCTAAGACACTGCGTTCCCATTAAGACACTTCCGTTCTTCAGTTTCAATCGAATTCTGGAGACATTACGTTTTGAGAATTAATTCAACTTCGCATCTATATATAAGTTCTTAATAATGTAATATTATTTAGTAGATAATTATATATAACTAAAACATGTCATCGCATTGTACAGTTGGGAAGTGCGAACCGAATGCCATAGTTGTGGTTTTAAACGTTGAGTACTCCGCGCTACATACCTATACAATTATACTATATGGATTTCAACCATTTTATATCTAAATAGATAGAAACTACGAGATAACATGATAAATCTAATAATGAAAATTTGGCTTTAGGGTATTTGTATTAACTGTAAAATTCTAAATTACAGAACTGATTCTGTAATTTAGAATTTTACAGTTAATCGAATAATATTAATTAAGCTGACTTAATTAATATTATTCGACTAGGGATACCGACCATCATTATTTGTCACTAAACTATAAATATTATTCATTTATTACTTCTTTTAATTATACTAATGATTTATTAATATAATCTATACAAAAACCTCTTTAATACGTGTATGCTAGGAGTCATTTAATTATTCCATACAAAATAAAATAGAAACCAACAACAACTCCAGGACAAAACCACCTGATTATACAGCGAGTTCATGGCAAGCATTTAATAAATCTACCAACAAATCACAAAGCACGGCGAAGTTTTTTTATCGCTTCATTTTTCAAAGTAATTATAAGTTTTCTCCGCACACAAACATACTTCGATTCTGTACAAGCAAGAATGTCGCTGAGCGGGTCTCGGCGCTCATAAATATGGAGTTGATGATTAAAAGGCATACTCTAGAAGTTTTTCTTTTCCCTCCTAGGCTACTCTGTGCGGTGCAGAGGCACAAAGACGCGCGTGCGTGCGTGTATAGTTTATATTGAAGATGACTTAAAGCGGCTCGATGTGTAAAAAGTTGCTATAACCAGTTACTTATTTATTCTGACATTAAAAATGAATGGATGGATATTCTATATATTCAATAACTAGCAGCTACTGCGTCAGCTTCAATGTTGCAAGTCAAAAGAGTATAAAATGAAAGTAATATAATTCAATGATTATTATAAAAGTATGTTACAGTTTTTTTGTTTAAGATTTTTTTTAGTTTCACGATAGCTGGTTACGCAGAAGGAACCTAGTGTTAAGATCTAAGTGTCAGTCTTAATGGGAACGGGGTGCTCTACTTTTCGCCAAATTCTGGATGCTTTGCCTCGTCACCAGAGAAAAATAAAAATAAACTTTTCGTGCCCTCGTCTTAAGATTTTCTTTATTATATTACGTACAATTAAAAATACAATAAGAAAATAAAAAATGCTATGAGGCAATATGAGAAAATTATAATTTACAATATTCCTTCTTTCCTTCCCGCGTACCCTTATCCCTTACACCACTGTCGTAATGGCACCCTTTATCACAGATCACCAGTTCGAGCGGCGCAG
>JAEBDU010000124.1:273341-329087 GCA_016802625.1 Heliconius numata
GTCGTAATGGCACCCTTTATCACAGATCACCAGTTCGAGCGGCGCAGTGGGCGTGCTATAAAGATACTGACTTGTTTATATCTGCACTGAAATTACTAGATTATTACCAACATTTGAACTATCAGTTGTTAACTTAATGACCTGTAATGAATGCAATGTTTAAATAAAGCCACATTATAAAGTTAAAGTTTAAATATTGGGTATATTTACACATTAAAAAGCTAAGCTATTACTATATATAATATTTTAAATGTTGTTTCCTTCAAAGGACTAAAAAACTGACTGAAACAGGCATGAACTTGATAATTTGATAATTAGCACATTAATTCAATTCATCATACTATAGAAGTCTCGATAATTGTAATAATAACTCACATTTATTTATCTGCATCTATTGCATAATTAAGTTATTAATTTTTGATACTTTCAAGATTACATTTAAATCATCTAAATACTATAAAAATAAAGATGTAAATCATAAAGTCATTGCTAACATTCAAGAAGAACGCTGAAGCAAATTGACAGTATTTTATACTTTTAACTTCCTTTCATATTTTCTCTTTAAAAATTAAAAGCTTGTTGGGTGGTTGCTGCAATATCTTATCTACCATTAGAATCACATTTTTAATATAAGCGAAAAATTAGATCAATATTTTTAAAACTAAATCGTTTATTATACGAGTATAACAGAGACACATCTTCATATAAAGAAAACAGGTAAGATTTCAAAAAGGAATAGCGAATTATGTAATCAAACGATTTTTTTTCTTACGAAATATACTAAACCTATATTTAATAAAAATACGCATAGGTACTTATTTTATTGACCTTTTTTTTTTCAAGCGTAAAATCCGATAGCAAAATTTAATACCAGTAAAGCGAGTAACTCAATAGCATACGACGAGATCGTTTGATTTCATACAACGCTATCGCTTTTCAGCCGGAACTAGACTACTTCAGACTGCCATGTATAGGTCTTGATTTATAAGAGAAGGCGTTCATCATTAAAAACGTCATTTTGCGTGGTAAATGAAAAGAAAGATATTTTAGGTTTTTCTTCATACCCTACGCAAAAAGCCTAGATACCTGCATGAAAATGGAAGCCACAGTAGTACTACAATTAAAAACAATCTATGTTTTCATTACATCTACAATAGCAGTTATTACAATAACCTAATACCTATATGTCACAGGATATTCTTACGTCAGTCAATCAGCTTCACGGTGTAACCCGCACACAGCAGGGTAGGCAGAGGGAACTAAGTGTCAAGACACTCCGTTCCCCACTTATTATTATTATTCTTACATGTATTTTTTTAAAAACTACTCACAGAATGTTTATTAAATACTAAACATAATCTAAACCTGCTGTACCACTTTTCAACCTTGCCCAGAGAACTGTACCGTAAACCCTATACAGAATGTTAGCCGTATTAAATATACTGCAGGCTAATCCCTCAAAGCACAATCTAAGCGTCACTCTCAGTTGGTCATTCAACGTGAAGCTAAAGCAAGTCTAGTTGAATATTAATAAAGCAATTAGTGCATTGAGGCCAAGTGGATAATAGTACTAGATTTAATATAATAACGTTAACTTGTGGTCACAATCTGGTAACGGTTAAAAACTGATAAAATGAATAAACTTCCAGTATTCCACTATTCTATACTATATACTATATTCCATTCCACATATTCCAGTGCACATTCTGTGACAACCATAGTCTTCCAATAAATGTCAAATAAATAAGCATTGCAAATGCAATGCTTATTTATTTGACAACTTATATAAATATATAAGTTATACAAAAAATACGAAATATATAAGTAATCATAAGCTTTATACGTTCTTCTTTAGAGAGAATGTAATTTATTGTGAATCTTATATTTTATCAAAGCTATATCCTTGGCTCATATTAACAAACCAACCTTGTTCGTATAGTTTTAAATGCAGAAAACGTGTACAAATAAGGTTAGGAATGTTATACTTAGAAGTACATTGTAGCAATTGTAAATATATGTAACAAATGTACAGTATCTATTGTAAGCGTCATTGTAGGTATATAAGACCAGCGGCCTGGCCGCGGCTTCGCCCGCTTAAACTAAGTTATATTGCAGCTAAATTATGAAAATATTCACACAAATTGTAACCCATGTATTATTCTGATGTATTAATTATATGACTGCGCGACGTTGAGTGCCATCACTCAACACGCAGTGGCTGGAGAATTTAGCGAAGTGAAGGGGAACGGAAGTGTCTTAATGGGAGCGGTAAAGTTATAATACTGTATTGTGAACTAAGTAATAATCTCCTGAAACCACTGCTTTTCGTTTAACTAAGCGCATTACGTGCTGACTGTTGGAACCAGACCAAGAGTGATACTCCCACAACCATCATATATAGACCACAAACACCCAATACGACACAAGTCTATAACAATTTTATCGTAAAATTATCTTTTACAATTTTTTTCTTGTAGATTTTGAACTAAAAACTAAAATAAAGTAAAAACTAAACGATTTTTCATATAATAAAAAAATGACATTGAATCTGTTCAAACAAAGCTACCTAAAATTTCTAGTACATTCAAAAAATAGTTCAATCAACACACAGGCAAATCCATTCACAGTAAGAAAACCACACAAAAGCTATAAACCTATATATCAATAAATACCCATATATAGTGATCATAGATTTACATTTCGCCTCGCTTGTACCATTTGCGGAGGTGGAATACGAAAACCAGTTTCATATAAACGCCGGAAGCCTTTCTCTGACGATATCTTCGTATCGTAGTATAGCCCATTGTGGCCCTGCTGATATGTAAAAAGTGAAACGTCTGCGAGTCGGTTGCACAATCTATAATTCTGGTGTCTGGTGTCTACTTGGAGAACCGGTAACGGATAGCTGAAGTTTCCAGATAGTGTTTAACCAGTATAGCTTTATATGGTGAGCAGTTTGGGCAGGAATGAGCATGGTTTAATATTTTTTATTTCGCTTTAATTAGTTGTCGTGAAGAAGGTCATTACGCTCGCTTAAAATAATAATAAAGTTTGAGCTGATATCTCAAAAGGAGCCTCAAAATTTACGTAACCACGTGGTTATTTTTATCAATATTGGAAAAATCCTATTTACGCGTAGATGTAAGAACATTCAATTATTTATTTTAATTATTGATTACTGTTTTCAGACTAAAATGTATACTCGTATATATAGAAATAACCAAATATTAATTTCTCGTATAACAGAAGAAATATAGTAGTTTTTAGTTTATATATAAATATGCCATTATAAATTGTAATGCCGTAGAAACGTATACGCATTCTTTGTGAGGCGGGCGTATTGTTTCGTTGTTCTTAATTCACAGTAGAGAATTGAATGGAAGGCCTACATTGGAGGCTATTCGTTTTCTTGCCAATAGTAAATTAACGAATGACTTTTTTAAACACAGGAGGAGAATATAATATATTTGATCACGTTGACGTGTTTTAAAGTTAAAAAAAAATCTAATGATTCAGGTTTTTCACATTTTGCCCAATAATTAAGATTATTTGAATTAGCTATTGAGTGACAGGGTGTCACTCAATAGCTAATGTTTCAAAGTCAAATGGCAACAACATGGTGTCTCAACACTACGATTTCGCTACCCAAATACTAACTACTTCACCTGTCTGGACAATTACCACAAAAACCACATAGTTGAGCTTTTATAATCTTTCCTAAATAATGAACTCTGAGCAGTTCTTCTAGCCAATCTAGAATAGATCAGTACTAAATTTATAAAAATATTATATATTTCTCAAACAACATGCTTCGCTAGCTCAACGGATTGGGTGGAGCGACAAGAATTATGATTGGCATTGACAATTTTTCACTTCACTTATTTGTCACTGTGGAATTTCTCGTGTTGTATAAATCTATATTATTTGCTTTTATACGAAAATAATAACTTATACGTACTACGAAGAATAAAATAATACGCCTTAATAGTTATTCAAAATTATAAAGAAATATAAATTATACAAAAAGAAATTACTTCTCTACAGGATTTTAAGTATATTGCTCCTAATATCCAGCTAGTCCTAGCCTCTATCCTATATAAGATCATAATATCTAAATTGTGCAAGCGCCCACGTATTCAAATATGCGGCCAATAACTTTCCTATTGAAACTAAATCGGCTAGTCACGACCGAACAAATCATAGAACGTCGTTGCTATATACGAGTAGATAACAGCGTGATGTCATTAACGTGTGCTCGATACAATTGTTTTGATTGCTTGAGTTGGGTGTGATTTTTGGGAAGTAAGCGGTAAAATTAATTTATTTAAAAAATCTAATAAGTTCTGTAAGTTTCTTCTTCTATACAACTTGCAGGATGGGTTGTGAAGAATAATTAGTGTTCAGTTCAGTTATTTTTCTCTAATTTAGCACGAAAAATGAATTAAACTTACAAAAATACATAAATTGATACTCGTATCTATGTTATTATAAACGATTTAAATCTAACTAATTTGTATAATATACACTTCGCCCATACAAATTAAAAGGTAATTAGACATCATACTGCATCAGTAAAATATTTCACATGGAATGTAAATGATAAAGTAAAAAGTGATTACAGCTTTTGAGATTATTGCATGTTATTACAAGTAATTATAATGTATGTGTAGTGTAATAATCATCAGTCATGTTGTTTCATATATATTATGTTAACGAAGGTAATAATTAAAAACATTTATTTTCAGTTTCACGGTATATTCCGCAAATACCAGGGTAGGCTAGAGCCTAGTATTAAGACACTCTGCTCCCCACTTTAATCCGAATTCTGGAAGCATTGCGTGTTGTGTGGCGGAATTCAACGCCTCGCTTCACCTCGACACCAGAGCGAAGAAATGGAAACATTAATATTTCCATTAATATTTAAATATTTCATTTCTTCGAGTGAGAATAGAACTCACACCCTGTTACACTGTTATGCCTATGCCACGACTAGCCTCAATTAAATTAATTACATTTAAAAATAAATTGTATCAATTTTATAAAGATTCATCATTAATATTTTATTCTAATTAGACCTATATCAATAATACTTCCCCTTTGTGTAGCGTAAACAACTTAATATTCCATCAAAAGCCGTGCAGTATAATCGCTTTGGTAGTAGCGCAATGCGTGTCAATTAGTGCGAGTAGACCTAGACCTAGCATAGCTAGCATTACTTATTCAAATATAAACACTAATGAATATCTCTTATTCACTCTTTGTTAGGTATTTTATTTTAAATATAAAACATCTATAAGAACACAAAGACATTTAAAAGTAAAAAAGGTAAAAAAAAAGAAAAAAAAATGTTGAGTGAGATTCTGGTTAGACCTGATTAACGTTACGCTAACATTTCATCAATATTATCATTTAGCTTCCCGCTGTATCCCGCATTTAGCAGGGTGAGCTGAACGAACCTGGGAACCAGTGTTAAGATACTCTGAGCCAATTAAGACACTTCCGTTCCACAATTTTTATCGAATTCTGGAGGTTTTCATGTTGTGTATTATAAAATAAATAAATACAGTTATTTTCATTATTAGTTGCATAATTAATTAATGAGACGCGAGGAATTCAATGATACAGATAAGCATAATCGAGTTTTTATTAATTAATGCAATACTTATAACCTTTTAATTAGATCAGTTTGTTTACTTCGATTGCTACTCTAAGCACAAGGTTTCTGAGAGTTTATAATGAATTATAAAAAAACTTAGCATATTATACTATACTAACATATATTTTAATTAAAGTATTTAGGTAACCTTACATTTTTTATCATATATTATAAGAACCAGTCAATTGAAATCGTCTTAATATGTGCATAATTATGTTATATTTTACTGAATACATTCAAATATTTATTAAGTTCATTGATTGAGAACGAAAGATTCACTAAAGAATAACTAATATAACTTATGAAATTTTGAAAATTACTATTATTATTATATTTTACATAAATTCATATAAAAAAAAGTCTAATATAATAACAAAATAAGCACAAACAAGGCGAACATAAAGGGTCTCTAGTTAAATACACCTATACTACTATATGGATACATTTTATTTAAGGAAAAAGCCAACCAGCCGACCGGCAAAGTGCCACACGCAATCAATCAAGTTAAAACAAAACATCGTAGAACAACGGAATCCTTACCACGGTCCTAACTCGATCCCGAACAAACATATCTAACCATTTACGGTTGAGAAATAAAGACGTGAGGCCAGTCGTGGCGCAGGGCACAAAGTGTGACTGCAAACGCGGCTGGTTGTGGATTCTATTCCCAGTCGAGGATATGAAATATTTATTTCAATTTATAATTTCATTTCTTCGCTCTGGTGTCGAGGCGAAGCGCGACGAAGTTTCGTCACTCAACGAAGTGTCTTAACACTAGGTTCCCTCTGCCCACCCTGCTGTATGCGGGATACAGCGTGAAGCTGATAAGCAAAGACGTCTTTGTAATCCAATCGCGAAGTATAATTAACTTTCTACTCCTCGCACCACAGCCTACATTTAGATTAACCATATTCACCGAATTATCTTCATTACATTGTGTAAAAAAAATTCGCTTTCCGCTGTCTGTCTTTATGTATGCTTAGATCTTTAAAATTATGCAACGGATTTTGATGCGGTTTTTTTTTTATAGATAGAGTGATTCAAGAGAAAGGTTTATATGGATAATAACAACCCTTTTATACATAGTAGAGAAGTACAGTATTTTTTAGCATAGCGGTTGCGGCGTAATTCAGTATATTAAGTAAGTAACTCAGTTCGCTTAAACTAAGCGAGCGAAGCCGCCAACGGGTCGCTAGTTCAACCATTAAACCTAAGAAAATAATGAAGTAGCTGAACTGTAAATATCAGCTATGAGTTATTAGCAATTAACTTTCAATGCCAAGACCGTCGTACAATCGAGTTACGTGCAATTTTTACATCATATATTTAGGTCGGCCTACTAAGTGATCACGCAAGCTTGTATACAATAGGAACTTGATCAAATTCAATTTAATTTTAATTATATCACAATTGAGGATGATGATCAGGCCGTACTGGCACAGGGGCACAAGGACGTGATTGTAACGTGACGGTTGTGGGTTCGATTCCCACTCGGGGAAAATAATGATTATTTATTCACATTTTCATTTGACAAAAGCCTAGTACTGAGTTCCTTCACTTAATACAAAATTCCTTAAAAAAATCGGCGGAAAGTGAGGTGGGCAGTCTTCAACATTAGATTCCCTCTGCCTACCCTACTATATGCGGGATACAGCGTGCAGCTGATCACAATTGACAAGTGTAATTGCTTTTAAAATTGAGATTCTACAGATGAGAAGCTGAAACAGACAGGGGATAGGCTATCAGAGTAAGCGTCTCCTCGCTCGTTCACACCCGCTATCGACGTGACTGAATTGGAACATTGGATTTCCTAGGTCATATTGAAATTGATATAGAGGCATATCTACATCTCTAGTGAAACCGAGTTTAATATCGATTTCATTCCGTGAAATACATTCATGGACCTTTCGGTACCATTTATAAAAGAGAAGAAAAATCTAATTTAACCATACAAATTCCATAATAAATGTGAATCTAATAATAACATTCTACAATTTAAAATATATATAAGCTTACGAACAGTATTTTATCATATTTGGTATACACGAATATGACAGAGTGATATGAAAGAGAGATAAAACTTTTCCGTATGGTAGGACTTAAGATATACAGAGAGATTTTTACCGATATAAAGCTATATTATAATACAGTGACAAAAAATAAACTAAATAATATTAATAAGTAAATATAGAATGTACGACAATATGATACTTATTTTTTTCTATAGAAATATACAGGATGTATCCTCTTATATAAGGCTTCTTCGAACAAAGCAGCAAATATTTAGGATACTTGAAAAATTCCTTATCGGAGATCATCTTACATCTAAATATAGATGTGAAAGGTTTTTATAATCAACAGATGCTGATAAATATGACCAGAATTTAATGAAAATTGTTAGTTTATTATAAAATTATTAATTAAAATTTTTTTATAAAATTTAATAGGCACATATATTGTCAATACTACTTTGAAAAAAATATAATTATCTACCAACCTAATGTTACTTACGTTAATAGTAGAGGAAAAAAACTAGAATTCTACATAATCTTAACCAAGAATAAAGTAGAACTCTAGTTTTTAAGTTAAAAAACATTCCAAAACTTTAAAGTGAGCTCAGATTGGTGTTGCGACATATTTCGTGTCGCAAAGTCTACATTCCACATTACGCCACTTCAACGGGAACTGACCTCCGGAAATGTACGGATCAGTGCTTTTTATACAGCTAGAGACATTTTTAGACTAATAATTTATGCTATTTTATCATTTATTTTTTTGAATTTTTGAAACTTTATGTGTAAAATATTTTAATGTATTTTGTTATTGATTACGTAGTATATCTTAATAATTGAACAAAACCTGTTTGAGTGCACGAGATGAGTAAAGTGTGACTTGAATATTTAACACATCATAAGTATATAAAAAATCAGAATCTGTGATAAAAATGTGATATTATCTGGAGCAAGTAAAAACATTTGTTATGAAGAATATAGCTAAATCTTTATATCCAAATAAAATCATGTCCAAACTATTAAAAAAAATTACTCAAACACAAACCTACTTCAAAAGGTATTAATGAAATTATTATATTCATATATTCATTATTATATTCATTTACAAAATGTATTCTTATAGATAACCATTGAATCTTTTACAATATCCACATGCTTCATTATGTAAGGTTTGTGATATAATTATATTTCTGGAGAATTTACAATGTTCAACATGTTGACAATTAATTAGCCTCGCAGCGTTGCCTTCTAATTTAAGACGTTAAGTGAACAATATTATCATTACGTATATGAATATATTTAACATTAGAATATATGTTTTATAGGAATAAGTATGGAATATCCTAACAAAAACATCCCGAAAGAGCCAAGCCAATTCTAAGGTGTTCTTATTGTGTGTGTGTGGTTTTTTTTTAAATAATATAGTACAATTTTTAATAACTTACTAGAAGACGATAATTTAAAAGCTCTAATTCGATCCAGAGGTTCTCAAATAGAAACATAAAAATATGCCAAAATGGTTCCAGAAAAGGATGGTACGACATTGTTTTGCTTCGACTTGGCGGTTGCACTACCGTGCTCCCAGATAGACTAGATCGAAATGTATGAAACCTTGCGAATATTTTTTATCATATTTTTTCACCATGTTCTCCTGTGTCTTGACGGAGCGGGGAAATGAAAATAATTAATTCCCCAAGTAGGATCGAATAGGATCCGTCGCATTTGTAGTCATGACAGCTCCACAATGGTATTTTATTACTTTACTTATTTGCAACAGAATATACCTACTTATAGCAAATTGTGCTCGCAATTACTAGACGCCATATGTCACAGGTCAAGATACGTACTTAATGAAATAGATTCAAGATTTATGTACATACTCTTATGTATCTAAATACCAATATTTATTAACTTAAGACTCTAGAAAATATAAAAACATTTATTACAAAACTGTTTTAAATGAAATAGTCGTAGGTCAATAACTTTTTTATAAGACTTAACACGCACTATGGACTTTAATCTAAGATCTAGGTGAAGCATACCTACGTACCCGAGTACGTAAAGGAAGAATGGAAGAACTTATTTGCATATTGCATTCTCTGGTTCTAAACTATGAAGTGTAGAACGTGACCCTATTGCACATTCAAGGCGCGACGTTCTGTGCGAATGTGCATACGAGTACGTATCGAGGTAATTACAATTTGCGTAGCGTAGAAATGGAAATAGAAGTACACGGGAAGTTAACAGTTTTACAGAATACAATTATAGGAGTATCTAATAAAATATCAGTTTTTCAATTTATTAGATAAATCAATATTTTTTAAGATTACTATATAAAATATTTATTTTCTTTGTAACAATTACCTATTAGGCACATGAATTTTAAAAAATTACAGGTTTTATTTAAATAAACTTCCTCAATATCAGAAGTGAGAAAAAATACTAAATTATTATTAAAAGAATTATAATTGAACATACTAGACAATACCATTATATGAGCATTATTTTTCTTTCAACTCCTACATTAAATCAGCCATATCACACATATTGAAATATAACAAAAGTTATATAAAAAAATAACAATACATTTCAATACACTCAAAATTGATCAATAAAACTATACGGAAACCGGAAGGAGTAACGTCCATGACGTCACTGGATCCAGCACCACGGCGTGGAGTTCCGGTGGAACAATGCTGCGTACTTTATGGACTAACTACCGTAACGATCCCACCAACACAATTTATAAGGAAACGGGGAATTTTATTAACACACTATTGTATGCTGATTGAGTTACTTAGAATTATTTTTATAACAGCTATTTCTTTTTGTTGTAACTTCAAAAATGATCATATCATTTATATAAAATAGGGTATTCTAAGAAATTCCTATGTCTACGTTTTCTTTTTGTATAATTTTACTAATTACCAGAGTTTACTAATAAGAGCAAAAGCTATAACATGAGGTAAAATTTTATATCAATTTGGGAATAATTTTTACAATTTATTACATATATGTGGTATGAAAATCATTAATGTATATAATGTCATAGAACATGATATTTCACGACATATATATTATATTTACATTATATATATGTTGAGATGACAATGTGATATATCTTAGCAAAACAACTCCATTTACTATCAAGTAATGGCGCCGTGCATTGTGCATCAACGTGCAGGTATTCGTTGAGCTCACTTGTTATTCTTAACCAAGCGATTTATATGATATTCTCCGGAATTCTCAAAAACGATTGTTTTTGCTAAAGACCTACCTGTCAATACCTTTCTTATCTTATTACTTAACAGTAAAAAAAATATAGAAACGAAGATAAAAATGGAATTTAGGCTTAAGGCAGCGCGGGGAGACTTCTAGTAAAATGTTAACAACAGTTTAAGTTACTTCCAATAATACAAATATGAAAATTGCAGCCACTTCTTGGAAAACTGTTTCGTTCTTGAAATATGTATATGTTAATACATATAGCAAAAAACTGGTGCAGGCCCGTCGTGGCGCAGCGTACAAGCGTTTGACTGTAAATGCGACAGATCGTGGGTTCGGTTCCCACTCGAGGAAATGAAATGTCCTGGTTCCGCCACTCAACCTGAAATACCTTTTAAAATTCGGTGGTAAATGGGGAGTGTCTTAACCCTAGACTAGCTCTGCCTACTCTGCTATGTGCGGGATACGACGTGAACCCGAAAAAAAGTTCTTATGGCGTACAGAAATATAAAAAAATTGACTTCATTGTCTAACTAACACATCAGTGTAACGCACATGGACCCTAATTTACCCTAAAGGCGTATAGCTAGTAGTACGAGCACCTAGTGTAAAAAACCAAAACGCCTGTATAAGCCTGAGAAGCTCGTGACTGGGCGAACATTAACCGCACCGTGACCGCTCTCTTAGTAATAACTCCGGCGAGTTAAGCGTAATTGCATAAAATCGCTTTTGTTGGAATTTCGCTTGCACAATCCGCGGTGGGTCTATGTTTTTCCTGGAAAGGGTTTCGTTTGTGATATTTGCATTCCAATAATATATTAAAAATATTATGGATAAACGAAATATGGATAACATATTTTTAAAATGTCGTATGACGGTATTAAGGCATTTTTCTATAGAATATACTTATATTTTAATGATCAATTTTCATAAAAGCTTTTCATAAAATAAATATTAAAAATGCAAGAACAAATACCACGAAGAGTACCCTCTATTGAAAATTAGTAAATTATAGTTAGGTCGAAATGTTGTTATTTGGCGTTGCTTAGCAACGAAATGCAATCGAAATTTAATGGTATATTGTAGTTAGCTCCTGTTTATCTACAATGATATATGTTAGCTTAAATAAATAAGAAAATCAATGACTTTATCTATATTTAAACTAACATAAATATGTACTCGCCATCGACTTATCCCGTACGGGATATATGAAACGTAGCCACTAAATGAATTCTTATCAAAAGATAAGCCTTACGCTTACATTTTTTACATAACACCCACATTTTAATATTTATAAAAAAACGAAAGAAATTTATTACACACCTAATATTCAAATTAACGTTGACTAATTTGAATATGTATGAAGAAGTAACGTAGAAAGTTGATTTCAAAATACAGGCATATAGTCTACTTACCCGTTCCGAATTTCAAATACTCCCATATACGAAGGTAGGATGAGTAAGACTTTGATTACACTTTCGCGTGAGTCGACCGCACGAATGTCTAATGTCTACAGTGTAACGTCTATGAAAGGTATTCACATGTCTAACCACAAACCTACAATTTGTGATCGATTGAGGGATAGCACGCCGCTATAACAAAATAAAGCATACCTTTTGTATGCATTACATTGCGTTGTTTATATAAATATTTGGCTGCTTAATGCAGTTTCAGCAATCGATGTATAATATACGGGTGTAAACTTCGATATAAATTAGTCTAACTTTGAACATAAGTTGGGGGAACTTCTTGGTGAGGCATGACTCATGTATTTCCGCACGCGACTCAACTGTTAATAATATAACACGTGAGTAAATAAACAAAACATCCTGTATTTATAACACATATTGCGGTTGCAATTATATAGATTAAATAATATTACACGTGACGGTTGCGGGTTCGATCACCACTTGGGGGACCGAATTATTGTTTATTAATATATATTTTCATTTCTTCGCTCTGGCAACAAGGCAAAAGGTCGGCGTGGAGTTCCACTAATCAACACGTAATGCCTCGATAAATTCAAAAAGTAGGGAACGGAGTGTCGTAACCCTCTGCCTACCCTGTTGATTGCGAGATACAGCGTGAAACTAAAAAAAACCTAATGACAGTATTACGTACAGCATGCTTAAATAATTAAAAACATCTGTCTATCGTTTATAGCCTACACTCAACTAAAAAAATGTTACTTGTTGTTATTCTGCCAATTATAAAAAAAGATCCATAGAATCATTCATATACGAAAGAATAAGTATAGTATACTAAGTCGGAAATAAATATTTATTGTTAAAAAAAAATACAGCATGTATGGTTAACCAGCCGTTGTAATCCACATATTTTACTATGTTAATAAATGTCAATCATTATAAGGAGTAATTGGAAATATTCCAACTATGATAGGGTGAAAAAAATGCAGGTGCATGGCACCTTGGCACGCACTGTTCTATCTTCGTACTGCACCTTTCAATACCTTAGTTATTTAATTAGTAGAATATTTTAAATAGCTAAGTATATAATTATGTCTTTGTGTAAAAATCTAGTCTATAACAAAATAGTACGTAGAAAAGAGAAAAGGCTCTCAGCTATTTTTTTCTAATATTTGAAACTTTTTTTATTTTCACGCTGTATTCAGAAGATAGAGTAGCTAGAGAAAGCTCAGTGTCAAGACATTCCGTTCTCTGTTACCGCCTGAATGTTCTTTTTTTTACAACGCGGAAAAAAACAACGTGTTTGGATCAAACTCTCCTGTTATTAGACTTTACAAGTTGGTTAATGAATAGAGACATATTTGATATTAATGCAGATTCTACTTACAAAATTCAGTTAGTATTGAAAATAGAAATGCATAATCTATTGTATACCCGCAATAATTAATTTCCATTCACCGATGGTCATGATAAAATAAATGTTCTTGACACAAAAATTTCAATAGCAATCAGAACAGGCTGCAATGAGCCATAAAGCGATTGACATATTCAATCTATTTTAGAAGGTAACGTGAAACAAAACGTTTTTAATATTGACTATAGAAAAAAATACAGTAACATACCAAATATAGACCGTTGAGGTCTTAGTGGCTCAGGGATACAAGGGTGTGAATACAAGGCAATAGTTGTTTGTTCGATCCCCACTCGAGGAAATGATTTTTTCTCTCTGGCACCAAGGCAAGCCCCAACGTAGAGTTGAGCCATTCAACACGCAGTGCCCCGAAAAAAATCGGCGGAAAATGGGGAACGGAATGTATTAACACTAGATACCCTCTGCCTACTCTATTATGTGTGGGATACAGCATGAGGCTGAAGGTGTACTAAAGTATATTTTTTTTAGTAATATTTATATGTCAACAAACATAAATCACGAATTATATTAACCATATAAAATATTTTGATAATCGGTACAACAAACGACAGTTAATAAGATTTACTGCATCGTCTACAATGTTATTTATTTTCGATACCATGCACTCACAAAACTAGTTTGAACGTGGTTAATGCTTTACGTAATGTGACCTCAAAACGGGGACCTACTAACAGTTTCCGTTCACACCACTAAATATGGCCTAATTGAAGTTAATCTAATGTTTGCTGAAGGAACTTGTAAGAGCTACTGGAAATTAGTTCTGGAATGTAGTCATAGTTTAACTTTAAAGGATATAAGGGCATTGGCCTGATATTGCAGCTGGGTCTATATTAAAACGAGTGAAAACTTAATATAGTTTACAAAAATTTACATAAATATATAGCTTTAATTCTGAAAATAAATTTCAATCCAATTTCAAATTTCACATAATATTAAGTATGTTTTAACATCTACGTATCTCCTTTAGGAAGTCAGGATAGGTTCAGGGAGGGCACCTAAGGATAAGTGTATTTGTACGTGTCTTCATTTGCCTACTTAAATAGTAAATTGAGATAAAAATAATTAAACGTAATATTTGTCATAGAAATATCTATTTATTAAAGATAAATTAAACAATTATCAAATAATAGTTGATTAACTAAATATATAAGTAAAATTCTTTTATTGAAAATTTATTTTCCATATATGGGCCACAAGGTGTGTCTATAGTATGGTTCGAAATGTGCCGGAAACAAACATTAATAGATAAAGCGATTGCGTAATACTTCTGTGTGCACAACTGCAAAAGCTGTATTGACAATAACTATTTGTAAAAGCTAATTCAAATCGACCACAAATAATGCTTAAAATTAACTTTGGTTTAGTTTTTAGCTATTTAAAATATGTAAGCATGTATTCTTATTATGCTTCTCTTCGAAAATTTTAATGTAAATCCAATTCTTCTCAAACTTTATCCAATAATAATTATATGTGAGTACTGACGATAAGTAAGAAATATAATTTATTTCTTTTGTCAAATTGTGTAATAAACAACGATAGTTCTTTCATCTTTACACAATTTATATTATAAATATCCATAAAACCAACTAGTTTACTATTCGATATTTGGAAAAAAAATTCAGCTGAAAACTCTACTATGCATTCCATGAATGAATGGCCCAAAGCCTCACGCTCCAGAACGTGGCAACTATAACTAAAATCCTCCAATGCAAGCCGTCAGCCATTTCTCCAATCTTTTCACCACATCCAACGCTGCTAGAGACTCCATTGTCGCTAGTCTATTGTGGGACCGAGATGCCCACAACAATACCTCAACAATTAAATGCTGCCATTACTATAGAACAATCCACAATGGCAGATCTGAGGTATCATGGGAGAGTTTCCCCATTTGAATATAAATACAAGGAACAAAACGTTATTCATTGCGGATACAGATCGCTTATCGTGTTCGTACGTTAGCACCAATTGCTGATTAGTTTGTTAGAAGCATTAATTATATATGCTATTGTATTACAAATAATGATATAAAAAATGTATTGTAAAAAAACTTATGAAGTGAACGAACTAATGATGTAAACTTTTCTCATTGCATAATAAATATCGTAAATCAATATTTATAGCTCTTGCTGATTTTGTTTTATCATTAACTGAATCCATTAAGCTTCTTTATAATGTTATTTTTTTATACTTTTTTCTGTTTTAATCTTTCTATGATTTACATGCTATATTTAAAATCATAGTGTTAATGTTTTTCGATATGGAAGACAATATTAATATAAAATATAAAAAATCGGTTATAATAGAAAAATAAAAATAATATAAAGCAAAGCTTTAAATGCCCAATTAACCTTATATTATGTAACTGAAGCAAGACAAGAATATAATGTCAAAAGTATATATTTTTTCTTAATTCATCTTCCGCATTTTAAATGACGCGCTGACAGCAGATACAATTTATTATATTTTTGTTCAATGGAAAAAGACAATTTTAGCTTATTTTTATTAAACCTACTACAAAAAATAATAAGTATATTTAGTGGCCTCGTATATTTTAAAATATATGTGTAAATATATTTATATATAGTAGTTTAATTTATACGCGAAATCGCACGTTCATTTTAAATTTCGTAAAGTCAAAACAAGTTTTACTGTATGGCGAGCTCATTAATATGTATTAAAAGTGACGTATATTTAAATGTACCTTACTATCATTAAAATACATATATATACATAAATATTTAACAAATAATATTTAAATTGAGAGATAAATTTAAAATCAATGAAATTATAACCAAAGAATGCTCGCGATTGATACATAAAATAAACATTAACAGTTTTATACCCGTGTAGCATATACTTTGATAGCATATTTGTGCAGTATTACTTAAAAAGAAACAGAACTATTTCTAGCAAAGACTATTCAGTTAAGAGGCACGTCTGCGATACTTAAAGAAACTAGTCTCAAGAGCCATTCATTGATTGCCATTTCCTATAAAACCCGCCGTTCTGACACTTGCCGATACATAAAAACCAGTTCCTCGACCCATCCACTTGATCTTGCGTGTTGGCCAACTTTCACGAGATTCCACACGGGCCTGTACATCTTTGAGCACACCGAAAAGCTTGTTCTGGCAAGGCTTCAAGGAAATATCAAACAACTTAAAATTTTGCTTTACAATATTACTCGTCATTGCAACTACATTCTACACCAATATCTACGAGTATCTTTACAAGTACTACAAAACTGAAGAGTCGATTTGGTTGAACGCGCTAATCTCAGGAACTATCGGTTCGAATTGAAAAAAATATTTGGTGTTAGATAATTAATTTATGGAGGAATTAAATTTCTAATGTCATGACAATCGTTTCGATGCTAATCCCTTATGCTAATGCCATGATAAAAGCTAGTTTGATATATACCAGCTTTTTCTGAATGCATAGAACATCTTAAGACCTAACAAACAATTAACTAAATTTTTTCGCTATGTAAACTATATTTATTTCGTTCCCTACCTATTTCTTACTTCTAAAATACTAAGCAAAAATTTTTAAATATTACGAAAAATTTCAATAATATAGTTTTTTTTTAAATTATAGTATAACGTATAGCTATAGCTTCATACTACTTTCAATCTCACCGGACTGTACTTAACAAACCCGCTAGGTATATAAGGCACTTTAGCGTCGACAGCTGAATAAAGTTAATTAACGCAAAACCCATTCTCCCAGCCCCAAAACCGCAGTCTCTTGAGATACAAATGTCACGGCCGCCCCGCAACCACTCAGATTACCTGTCTCTAATTAAAGGAATTCAGTGCATGTGGATGTTGTAAGGGATCCCTTAAACTTAATAGCAATTGAAAACATCCCTTATGATTTTTGTTTATCCTGCACACAGTAGAGGGAACTTAGTGTTAAGATATTCCGTTCCCCTTTTTCCACCGAATTAAAGAGGCATTGCGTGTTGAGTACTGGAACTCAGAGCCGCACTTAGCCTCGATACTAGAGCTAAGAAATGAAAATATTAGATATTTCATTATCACGAGTGGAGATCGAACCCACAACCTGTCGCGCTTACAGTCACTTGTGCCACTAAAATACTAACAATTGTTAACGTTTCAGTATTTATTTTAATAAAAAGAAATTGTATTATTCGTACTAATTATAACCTCATTAAATTTTCTTTATTCTTCATTTTCAACGAAATGTTCTTGTCGAGCGTCAAAATTGAAGAATTGTAATTAAAATTCCCTTCGTTGGTAAAGGTGATTTTGCTTCGTGAACATTTAAAATAATTACACAATTATCACGCTGAAACAATTAGTGAATATAACTGAAATATATATAGTAGGTATTAACTACACTTAATAACAGAAATTGTGTACTATTATGCATATATTTTTAACACGAAATCTAAAAAAAAATAAACTAAGAAACTGCTAGGTACGGAGTCGGCAATTCAAATTTAGATTGTGATATAAAAAAAATAACCCTTTTCGTTAATATTAATTTACCGCTATTCTTTTTTAATATTTAATAAGACATTAATTACTACTATTAGGACTATTTATAAAATTCTTGAAAACGACACAAATAAGTATAAAATATATAATTATAGCATGAAACATTTTGGAAAGCTATAAATATAAATAACCTACATTAATTTATTTTTATTACCAAAGGCTTATAAATTACCGTTCACATTACACCAATTATACAAAAAAAAATCAACATTCTTCTAACTTATCTTAATAGGTGAAATAAAAGTAGGTTAGCGTATTTCGATTACAACTTCATCGATAAATATACGAATATAAACTATGTTAATAAACTCTTATCGTGCACATGTATAACATAGCAATCAGCTTACACCAGTAACTACCGATTGGAGTTTCAATAGTGCGCGTCTGTAAGAGCACTACGGATACCTCAGTTAATAGTACCTCCTCTTCAATGTGAGGTACTTGACTCTGAATACATCTTGATTAACCAGTACCAGGTACCAGCACTTGATGTTCGAAATCCTTGATATAGTTAAAATTTTTGTGTTTTCGTAGTATTCAAATGTTTTTTTATTAATAAGTAATGGTTGCGACGCGTTGATGTTTTTTTAAGATCGATTTACGTACGATATCCTGTCAACGTATGGGTACATATAGGCAGACAAGTGGGCAATGTGGAAATAAAAAAAGTTTAAAACTTAACTGTTTTAGGTACGATCTTGATAAAATTTAAAGTTTAAATAAGTTGTTATTCAAAGTTAAACATATTACTTCGCTAATGCATGGAAAATAAATAAAAACTTAAAAATAGATAAAGCTTTCCAACAAAACTGCTCATAAAACATAGCAACGAGGTTGCCTGTAGAAGGCTGTATGTCAACGACTCAGCGTAGAGAAACTGCTTAGAAAGTTGTTATGAACCTAATACATACCCTGTTTCACGTTGAAATAATTTCGACAATCCTATATAAACACAACACAACACAGCACTTGTACGGAGTACAACGTGTAAACCTTTATCTCCACAAATTTGAACATAGGCACTAACGAACTCGCGGTGCACAGAGGTATATGGCGTGATTTGAGCCAGCATTCACTGAGATGAGAGCCTGAATTGGCACACACCACTCGGACTGTTAAAATAACAGTATATACGTAATACACAATGTCACTGAAACCACACACACTGCATCTAATTCAAATTGTGACGTTTTCAACACAACATTACTGAAAATTGAACCGTTAAATCGTATAAAACAGTCACTATGCTACGGCGGTAAGTTAAAACTAAGTAGAGCCTGATATGAGTGAGGAAAGACCGTTGATCGAGTTGTATGGTCGGTAAAGCGATCCGACTGCTTTACCGACGCGTGCGCCGTGACGTAGACACGTTGGAAGTTTTGTCTCTTTCTAAGCTAAGTGTATAGAAAAAGACAGCACTACAACAAAGTAGGGAGGTGGGGGAAGTTACAACCTGCGCCCGAGCAGCAGAGCCTCAACACATATAAAGCAACAGGTGTATTGTTAACGTGTGTGCTATCGTCGTTAGTTTTTCTTTGCGTTTGTGTGTGTAAATTTTTTGAGTGTGGTTAGTGATAAAACAGTATTTTGTTTAATGCCTTTTAATCGGATCTTGACCACGGTGGCGTTGGGCTAGTTGATGTTTACTTAGCGCATATTTGAAATATACTTATTTAGCACTTTTTAATGAGCTAGTAGATATTTTTAAATATGTGGTTGAAAAAGAAATAATAAGTATTACCTCAAGATAAAACACGCACTAATATATTTTAAAAATCTAAGATAAATATATTATTTTATAATACAGTATAATATTAAAAAATCTTTACATAAATAAATTATATCTACACATACAAATATAATAACCGAGAATTGCCTATTAAGCTCTTAGGTGGTAACACCACTTACACTACATTACCTATTATTCGCATTCTCAACCCAGTCGTGCCTCAGAGAACGAGTTAATCCGTCAGACCCGATTACCATCACAAACATATTATGTTATTCGCGAATATCTAAGCTAATTGTCAAAGGTGGCATTGAATTTAATATTTGAAAGAAAATACGAGGCTGAATATTTTATTATTTTAAATGAATAAAAAAATAAATACTTATTAAGTTTATTCGCAAATCCTAATAACACAAAAATTAGACAGGTATAGTACATAGTAAATTATTACATTAAAAAGGTCAAAAAATTTACATAGAAATTGTTTTCGTTTATTGAGATGTGCGTATCAACGTTTTTTCTTTAAAATATTAATTACATATTTTAAAAAAAATCTTCAAGCATTCATGTATACTTATTATAAGTAATTGAGGTCTGTTGTTGGGCACAAGCGTGTGACTGAAAAGGCAATAGGTTGTGAGTTCGATTTCCTGTCAATAAAATGAAACATTTCATTTTTATTTCATTTTCTCGCTATGGTAACGAGACAATCGAGACGAGTCAACACACTGCCTGGAGAATTTCGCGGAAAATGAGGAACGGAATGAAAAATAATTATATAAGTAACAGTTTCTTTTAATTAACATGCATTACAATGTCGCTTCCAATTAACAAAAGAAATTGCCTTTTTCAAAACTCAATTAAAATACGACAAACGATTGCAAATGATCTAAAGGAAATAAGAAAAAAACAGTTTCTATTTGCAATTAGATTCGGCCAATTTAGGCAGAGTGCTCCCAACGATTTATCTATATCGTCCATCAATCACGGTAGAAAGAATCGAGAATATTTTTTCGTTCACTCCTTTTAAATATACCTATACAGGAGTACAGCTACATAAATATTTTAAATGACGAATAATAATTACACTGGTATATTACTATTGAAAATGATCTCACAACGTTTGGTCCGGAGTTCAAATCCAGAGAGAGAACATTATTATTCTCATATATAAATAAAAATTTTCAATCAAATTTTGCAAAACGCGGCGTTGAGATCCGAAATTCCGAATCCGAAATTTCTGAGAGCCGATTTTGGCAGAAAGTGAGGAACGGAGTGTCTTAACACTAGATTCCCTCTGCCTACCGTGTGTGTACGGCTATACAGCGTGAAGCTAATTTAATTTTATTAACTTTCTTTCAAGAATATCTGTAAAGAAATAACTTGATTGTTAGCTTAAAAACTACTAATTGACTCAATTCGCGTATGTTATAACATTCTTCTCTAAAAATAGCCGACAAGTGAGAATTTAGAAACTTAGAAATAGCAAATAAGATTTTATTACTGTAAAGTATTATATAGTGAGAGTTAAGTTAGTGAATGATGCAATGAAATGAAAGTTACTTGCTTGTGTAACAATACATACAATTATAGTGCGTATATTATACAGAGGCTTTCTTTATACCACGTATGTGAGAGAAATCTAATTCATCTATGATAGTAGGAAAAAACTGATAAAAATCATTTCAAGTAATAAAAGTTCCTAAATGGGTTTCGTTAAAACATATTATTATACACTACAAAATTAAATGTAAAGAGATAGCGACCAAAATAAACACATATCTAATTACACGAATTTTCTACATTTATAAATCTATTTATACAAAATTGTTAGTATAAAACACTATACATCTTGTTCAACGTTCAATCTTTCTAGTGATCAATTACTCTTAAGACTTACAACTCTATGTATATCCTACAGGTTATACATAAACAATAGCTATTTAAAACTGAACCAGCCATTATGGAATAAATAATCTTAATAAACGTTGCAATTTCACTTAGATATTCTATATATACGATACATTTTAGACAATATTTATTAGAATTGTAACAATCTACTCGCCCTTCTTAATGACGAGACTGGTGCCCTAAGGGACGTTTATTGTACAGTATAGGGAATCGAGGGGAACAAATATACGACGTAATTTCAGGATTGTATTTAGTAAGGAGGCCAGTAGACAGAAACTCTAATTACGACCGAAATCATAGATTGTGGTTTGTTTCGTATATTTGGTGACTATTTGGCCTACTTTGGTAGGCAGAGGGAACCTAGTGTTAAGACACTCCGTTCCCCACTACCTGCCGAATTCTGCAGGCATTGCGTATTGAGTGACAGAACTCAACGTCACGCTTTGCCTCGACATCAGAGCGAAGAAATGGAAATATAAACATAAATATTCAATTCCTTGAGTGGGGATCGAACCCACAGCCGTCGCGTTACAGTCACACCCTTGTGCCACTGCGCCATAAAGGCCTCAATAGTAATAAGAATAGCATAGGAATAATTTTGTAAAAATGTTTACATTATTCCAGTTTCATATATCTTGATAAGGTTTACAAATATACTCATCAAAGGCAGTATTGCTATCAATAACTATTAGGACAAATAAAGTTCTTATCTCGTTGTAGTGGTTGATTTATATACGAGTATGATGCTTACAGATAAGCTTTTATCATCTTATGTTCAATTTAACTTAAATATTATATTAATATTGTATTGTACTTACCAGGATCGACATACTTGAGGACGAACTGGACATCGGGTCCGAGGGCCGAAGCTAACTCTAACGGCAATTCGTTATCTCGGAGAACGTGCACTGAAAAAGAAACAAAACTTTATATGAAATAGACAGAATATTACATAAATGTAAGATAATGAAATGTTTATTTTGAAAATGAGCTATGTTTATAATATATATAGACATATTATTTAGGAAGAGAGAATAAATAATTAATATTATTTAATATTATTTAATCATGACCAGTTTAGGAAAAGAAAATGTTTGTCCATAATAAATAAATCAAATCGAAACTACTTTTAAAAATTAAATGATTTGAGTATTTTATACAGAAATATAAAAAATAAATAAATAAATGGAAATAGGAAGGCGAGAACGACACAGGAAAAAATTGGTAAGGGTGTTGATAAATCATGATTTCAAATGTGTGGAGAACGGAAATAAGATTCGGCAATCTTTTAATTTCCGCAATATATATTTTTACTGATTGTATAGATAATTATAAAAGATACCGGAAATGGTTCTCTTTTGTTTATTATCTTATAAAATAAACTTATATTATTAACGCTTTAATAAATTTATATACATATTTTTTTACCTATTTAAACTCCAAAAATTGTCATTATATTTGGAGGATTATTGTTCCATGCAATTGGAAATATAATTTTTTTATATGACTTAATATACTTAAGTTAGCTGTCACACATATTTGTTATAAATTTAAAATAAAATACCGAAAAGAAAAGAAATAAGCCTATATAAAAAAAATACATGAACATTAAACACGATATAAGCATTATTTAAATAAAAACCGCCTAGACAAAAGCCATTGGGGATTCGCCCGAATCGTTTCATCAGAATATCAAAGAAGAAGATTATATTTAATTTACGGAGCATGTCTTCAAAAACCTAATTCCCGTCAAAAGAAATAAATGGTGATGAGGAACGTTACTTGTTATAATACTTTTAAAAGAAAAAAAAATATTTTGTCTTTCTTAATAAGTTTGATATATATATCTAAACTTATTTTAAACGTACATTTCAATGTTGCCATATTTTTGTTAAATTATGGGTAATTTATATTTTTAACATATTAAAGAAGCTGCTTAACATTTCAGTTCCTTGTAAAATTTAAATTTTCGATTATGTAAAACGTATTATTAATATTTTTTTATTCAGTTTCACACCGAATTCCATTTGTAGCAGAATAGGCAGAGGAAGCGTAATATTAAGACATTCTGCTCTCTAGTTTCCGCCAAGTTCTGGAGGTATTGCAAAATTGCTCCACGACTGGCCTTAATGAATATAATATCATTAAATTTTTGCATAAAAAAAGTCAAAATGTATATTTTACTAATATAACACGATGATATACATCTCGTCAGTTTTCCATATTTTTATTTTACGTTTCTAAATAAAAATTAAATTTACCATTCGTGTATCTAATATAACGAAAGCCTGATGCAATAGCGAGTTATATAATTAATGAAAAAAATACACATCAGTTGTCATCTTAGGCAAGCTCATTAAAATACAATAAGATTGTGCGTTTCTTCAAATAATCTTTCCATTGTTTGATTTGAATAGACGATCCACAGCCAGTGACACCATAAGAGGGACGTCTAAACAAATTATGATAAATCTGTACAAACTTTTCAATAAAGTTGTCTTATCTTAGTTGTTTGTATACTTAAATAATTAATAACATAAATTTTATAGAAATAATATGAATAAATTTATTTAGAATCTATTTTAAGTGCGGGATACGTGCGTGAAGGAGTGCGTAAAACTGAAAAAATATAATTCATAATATCTTTGTCTATCAGAAAATTAAAACAATACGACCACTGCAAATTGTATAAATTTTATTTATGCACGGACTTTTTATGACAACAATTTTTCAAACCTTATAAACACTATGTTTAATATATAATACTTAACTCTATGTTTTACTAACTATACTTATATCTTTCATTATTTACAAGGCAGAATAACATTCACAGCATAAAATTAAGCGCCTAATAAAAAATATAAGCAATAATTGGATCGCGTGAGAATAATTGTATGAGCTATTTCATACGAAAACAATAAAATAACGTTATCCTTATACGAAGAAGGGAAGCGTGTTAAGGAACTGTACTGCCTTGGAATAAAAATAAGGCTGGGTAAATATAAAAGTAAGTTAAGCATCGAAAATAGAGATATTTTATACCTCAAACTACTTTGAAAGCAGTGAAACAGAATACAAAGAGGCGGTCTCATATACACATGACTAGTTCAAATTTATATAAGCCTTTTCTAGTCCATTTGGTTTCATGTATTTTATTAAAGGAATAATAACAATTGCTTTTTTATAACCTGAATAGATTAAACAATCGTTAATTTAGAAATTTGGTCAAATATTCCAAAAATTTATTGATTTTGTTTGGTTTTTACCGACTGGAATTTACCCAATTACCATATACCATAAGGAGAGTTTGCAAACTTGCTCTGCCTCTCTCTCTGCCTTGTAGATCCAGACCTCGTCGCCTTCAACCCCTTGCGTGTACACTATCACGGCCTTTCTTCGTAAACATGAGTTCATTACGCCAAATTATAGTTGTTACCCTGCAATTTGCTCCTGCATGTTTTTCTGATGAGAAATTAATGTACTTATTGAGTTTCTGCGAATTTATATTAAGATTCCTATCTCAGATACTACGTTGATAAAATATTGTAACATTTCTTTTTTAATCAGCGCCGGGGTAAGTAGATTCTCACAAAAAGTTCTCATTATGCAGTCCAATTGTGTTAAGAGTATTTTGCGTTTAAATACATAACTCTTATACGTATGTATATAAAAAAAACAATGGCTATTTATTGTTATATTTATAAGCTAGCTAGGTTTAGATGAATAGGAAATTTGAATAGAGACCGTCGTAGCGCGGGAGCACAAGCGTGTGACTAACGACGCGTGGTCTAGATTTCCAACCAGGGAAAAGAATGATTGCTTATTAATAATTTCATTTCTTCACTCTGGTACCAAGATTAAAATCGCGGCGTTGAATCCCACAACTCAACACACAATGCCTCGAAAATACCGCGAAAAGTGGCGAACGGAGTGTCTTAACACCAGATTCTCTCTGCCTACCCAGCTATATACTAGATACAGCTTGAAGCGGAGAAATAAAAGAAAATCAATAAAATAATAGAATTTCATAAAAAGAAATATAATCAAAAATATAAAGAACCAATAACGAATTCTATTTATTTTCGCAACAATATATAGTGAGGATAATTTAAATCACATCGAAGGGAGGTCGAGAGGTTTCCTTGACCGATCCGTAGAGTGAAAATGACATTTCGGACATATCTTTCCCACGGAGGACTCGATCGGGAGGCAATTACTGCGGCGTCTCGTTTTTGTCAGCAGAGTGCAAGATAAACTCTGTTCTGTGTCATCGCTCTTTATATAGAACAAGACTTTTATAATTAAATTGCTTTGAATTGTATTTATATCTATTTTATAATTAATAATTTGATTGGATATTCTAGTGTAAACTAGTTCAAACATAGAATATTTAATTTTTAATTTCGATTAATATTTTAATTGTAAATTTAAATTATTTGTATGAATATGTTGATAAGCTTACAAATTTTGTAACTAATAATTTATTTATATCAATATATTATCCAAATATATATACTTGACTGAGTTAATATAGTTCGAAAATAAATGCAATAACTACTATCGCAATAATTCTTATAAAAAATAAGTACGTAGTACTGTAACGCGATGGTTGTGGGTTCGATTCCCAAATAAGGGCATAAATTATCATTAATAATATTTTTATTTGTTAGCGTACAAAAAAGCTCGGCAAACTCAACGGCAATGCCTCGAAAAAATTCGGCGAAACGTGGGGAACATAGTGCCTTATCACTATGTTCCTCTCTGCCTACTCTGCTATGTGCGGGATACAGCGTGAAACTGATAAAGAAAATAAAACGACGACGATCTACGACAAGGAAGACGCATCATGCACTATTAAGGAATTGAGTCTTTGTAACGGTGCGGCACTTTTTGTGGGAATTCTCGCATCTAAACACTAATGTCATCAAGTTTTTACCCAAGTTCATATATAGGAAGGTATATAAATTGTTTAAGATTTTTAATATATTTTTAAAAGGCGTGAAATAGTAGAGTATTTAAATTACGTTTTATGTTAGGGACAGCACCCATCTAAGGATATTGGTTTTTTGTTAAGTGATAACTATCGGAGAGTTTCTATATCTTTATATATTATAAAAGATAAAAATAAAAAATGAAATGAATCAGCTTGTGCACACAGCAGGGTAGGCAGAGGGAACCTACTGCTATGACACTCCATTCTAAGGATAAATTCTCCTCCTACTCCATTCTAAGAGGATAAATTAAAATATAAACTGTGCCACGACTGGCCTTAAAAGATAAGTATATCTATATAACAAAAAGCACTGTCTCTGCAAGCACAAAGATAATGACTATCGCTAAATTCGAGATTGCAAATCCTTCGCTGTATATACAAGAACTTCACTCCGCGAACTCTCTAAACTTTAGAAGCACTATAGTTCAATCCTTTTCAAACTTTGTATAATTCTGAGACATCGTTATGCTAGAACTGGAGTCTTAAAGTTTCCAACTTACCTATTTACGCTTTAGATAAACTCTTATATTTAAAAACAAGTAGTTAACTGCAATGCAAGCACTTCAACCATAAAATTATACTTTATTATATTACTTTGTAAAATTTATAAATAGAACAAAGGATCGAAATATTTTACATTTTCATTTCTTCGCTTTGATAACCAGTCGAAAGCTCGGCGTTGAGATCCACCACTCAACAGGCAATACCTCCAATATTTGGCGGAAAATGGGGAACGGAGTGTCTTAACACTAGGTATGAAACTCAGTAAAAAATAATCATAGCTTCACCAAATAATAGTATATAGTTACTAAATTCAAGTTCGTTTGACTCAGCCTTTAGCTGGCAATGGCCATTGTTATTCAACTCTTTTCGCATTTCTCAAAGAAAATAGCGAAACGCTTCCACGGACCGAAAGATTATTCGTAACTGTACTTTCGTAATTTACATATATTTTTTATTCATATACCTATATATTACATACATTATATCTCCCAACTTTGTAACAATAATTCCTGCAAGAAAGTAAATTGGTATTTGCAATCATAATCGCTTTCTTACGTGTTGTGGTTCTACATTGAAGTTTTATTACAAGCTTCGATAAAAATATAGAAATATCAATTAAATTAATAAGATTTTACTGGTAAATTGTTATGTATTTTCGAAGAGTTCTAAAGTTTTATTTAAAGGAGCGTTCATTCATCACGGAAACAAGAACAAAACAAAATTTCATTACAAAATTTTTTACAATATTTATTAATCATATTAAAATTAATAGAATATTGGAGCCCTATAGAAATTTCACCGTAACTAGAAGTAAACGTATACATGGAGTGTCTTAACACTACGTTCCCTCCTCAATGCGGAATCCAGCATGAACCTAAAAAAACAATTACCTCCATGATGCGGATGCACACTCAGAAGCAGGCAGGGCTCGTCGCCGGGGTCTCGGCAGCAGTCGAGCACGTCCCGGCTGGTCGTGTGCGGGGTGACGGGCACCGGCGTAGGAGACCAGCCCGCGCCGTTCTCGCACCACACTCGCACTATCATCTGTTGTACAAAATATTCATATAATATTTATTTAGGTAATTGAGGCCAGAGTGTGACTGTAAACCCGACTGGTTGCGGGTTTAATGCCCACTCGAGGAAATGAAATATTTTCATTTCTTCGCTCTGGTGTCGAGGCAAAGCGCGGTGTTGAGTTCCGCCACTCAACCGCAATATTACCAGTATTCAAAGCCCTGGCTTTGAGTTCCCTGGAGGGGAGTGTCTAGCAGTAAGCTATATAGGCTTTTCTTTCAGCGTGAAGCTGAAAAGATAAAACAGTTAATATATTCTCCATACTGTATAGTTATTGTAATAAAACCATAAATTAAATACGTTGAGGCGTCTTCGTATCATCTGGTGACAGGCTCTGACAATAAACACGAGGGTTGTGAGTTCGACCGTCAGTTAAGATACCAAAAAAATATGTATTAAATTTAAACCCCAAACAAACGGTAGCAGACAAAAAATACAAAATTGCAAATATAAAAAGTATTTTATAAATTTTATATTAGAGCGGTCGACCATGGCTCGTCCGCTACTGGAAGCTTTTAAAAAACAAGGTAAATATTTGATTACAATCTCTTAAAAGTTTGTTTGTGTATATTTAAACCAATATTATCAGTATTTTTCACATTAAACTATAGTGATATTATAATATAAATCGCGACAAGTTTTAGGTTCGATTTCCGACTTCGCCTTTCTACACAGCTAACGCTTCTGCCTACCGTACTGTGTGGGGAATAAAGCCTAAAAAAACACTACCATTTCATACGAAAAAGTGATATAATATATGAGCATTGCGAAATATTTAACGATTTATTTACATTTAGATTATCTCACTTGTTAATTAATAGATATAATCAACACGTAAATAAACGAAAACATACCCGGCTACTCCCCAGTCAATACAAAATCAATAGATAAGCTAGCACTTTCGACTGTCTGTCTATCGACTGTCAGAACTAACGAACAGTGTACTGCAATAACTTAACTAAAATTATTATGGCTCCAATTTGACTCTTACTGAAATAAACATAAAGAATAATATCGTTTAAAATAAAACTTTTAGCTATGTCGAATTTTCTCATAATTAATTGTACGCTGTAGAGAGTAAACGTAATGAAACGGTATAATCAAATTAGATCGCCAGCACTTTCAAGATTCCATATAGCTGTTTGAACCTAAGTAACTGATATTAACTATTGAGAACGTGTACTCTAACTTTACTTCATATTTTGTTGCTTAAATGTTATTTGATGTTTCAATTTGAAATTATTGACAGTAAATATTCTAAAACTTGGGAAAAAGGAACGTTTAGTCTGAAATAAATAGAATAACAATTGCTATATGCATTTATGAACCACTTGCAAACTAACTTTTTGGCAAATCAATAATTATAGTTTATTTACAATTATAGTTGCGGCGTTGAGTTGCGCCACTCAACACGCAATGCTCAAAAGAATGGGAAACGAAAGTGTCTCAGGTGGAACGAAGTGTTTTGACACTAGATTCCCATTTATACAAAAAAATCTCATTATGGCATCATTTTATCTCAGACTTAGAATAAAAACTTAATACTTTAAAATGTAAAAAGATAAACTAAAATTATAATTATATGGAGAAGATAAAAACTTACAATAAAAGGTTCGGACCGAATGACTGTAAAGTTATCATCAGTTAAAAAAAAGGAAAAAAAAAACATGTATATCATAAACTATTTTTAGAAAGTATTAGTTAAGTTTTATTTGAATTACCTACACCAAAAGTCTTCTTATCCATACAAAGCCATACTAAAATACTAGTATAACTCAATATAGATAAGTGTCTACTTGAGTGCAATCTAGAGGCACAGAATTAGTGTCGCAAACTATGCTTTTAGTATACGTAGCTACTTCCCTTTGTTTTAACGTCTCTAGTTTATGCTTATCTCGGGTTAACCTAATGGACAGTTAACTAGAACTAGAACTAGAAGGAAATTATTCGCAACTATTAAATGTTATACAGACAGACAAAATCACGACCAACGTCAAATAAATTATAGCTATCTATGAAATAACCATAACAGAATTCTATAAGCTACTGCGTACAAATATGAATGTTTGGTATTCTGAAAGCGTATGCGTATTTGATAAAATTACCGTGGCTTATATTTAACAAGTCTATAGCGACAATTAATGTTTTGCAACGTTATGTCAATACCAAAATTGTAATTGGAAATGGGCACAAAATCTGGTACAGGTGTCTGGTACTCTGGTAAATTATTTGCCAGATTACAAGAAAGCTTCTGTTCTCTTAAGTTATACGAGCTGGTTGTTGCCTTACTTAACTTAATGTTCAACGGAATCAATTAACGTTAAGGTAAGTTTTATATTTAACAATTTATGAAAAGCTTTTTCTTCTCAATATGATGATAAAAATTATATAAATAAATATATATGTAAAAAAAACGCTCTCCGTTTCTTATCAGAGCGTAGAAGTGAAAAATAAAATCAAATAAATCAGCTTCACGCTATATCCCGCACACAGCAGGGTAGGTGAAGGGAATCTAGGGTTCTCTCCGTTCCCCACTTTCTGCTGAATTCTGGAGGCATTGCGTGTTGAGTGGCAGAACTCAACGCCGCGCTTTGCCTCGACACAAAAGCGAAGAAATGGCAATATAAACGTAAATAAATATTTCAGTAGAGTAGAAGTGAAAATATTAACAAATAATGATTCCCCGTGTGGGTATCGAACCCACAACCATCAAACGCTTGTGTTACTTCGCCACGACTGCCTCAAAAAATAATACAAATAACTATAATAAAAGTATAACAAATAATATAAACTATACGACAACGCATATCGATCCTTTCACTGTAACGAACGTAATATACGAGTGGAGTAGTTTAAGAAATATTTTGCAAGTATTGTTGAAAACGTGACATTTTGCGTCGAAACTGAGCAAGTCTTCTAAGATCTACTTGTTACATTACAGTACGGGTTAAGCAATTGTTTCTTTTTAAAGTTTACAATTTAATATAATACTGCAATTAGATGGCGAATGATTGATATGAATAACTTCGTGAACGACAATGGGTGTTGATAAAATATCAATTGGTTCAATTAATTATTATGATAGCCATCTAATGGTGGGTTATGTTAACCACTAACGCACATGGAATCCTGTAGCAAATTACAAAATGTTTTTAGCGTCATAGAAGCTTTTAAGATTTAGGAACCTGATCTTTTGAACATAAATTAATTTTTCTTTTATATAAAATATTATTTTTGATTCATATATATTTTTTTTCTTCAATGTTAATATTTTTTCTAGAAAATATGTTACGTAAACCTATTCTGTGTATAGAGACAGAATGTTTTAGGTCGTTACGTTTTCTTCTTTTGAAAATTGCATGTTATTATAGATAAAATGATCTTATAAGAATTCCAACTTTTTCCACGCGGAACCCTAAAAAAGAAACAACAAATTTATTAATAAAAAAAATAATCATCGCCAAAAATCCAACCAAACTATTGAATTATCGATAAAAATCGAACAGCAGAAAACCAATTTCCCTACATACGAGTATACGAAGGAAAGTGCTTACCACACGTGCTCCCAAGAAGGGTACCTACAGGTACCTGTGTAGACGTGGATATAACGAGTTGCCACGCTCCTGGATAAAACCTAGCGTGAAAATAGCGTGAAATCGCATTATTGGAACTTTTGCTTCACTCCATTATTATATTTACTCGCAGTATACAGCTTGTTTGGAGTTTGCGAGTAAACTTAAGAATATTTCGCAAAAGCGCATATGAAAGTTACTTTGGAATAGTATTTTCGATATTTACTTTATTGTATATTAAAATTGATTATTTATTGAATACATGACATTCTAAGTATTATTTCTCAGATTTTTCTACCACATTATATACTGGTAGATCTTTATATACCTAATTAAATTAATACAAATCTTACTGAATAGTTTAAAATTGAAATTAATCTGAGTATACGAGTATATATAAACTCTAAATTATTGTGTATATAATATAAACAGTTTTGTAATATTAATTTTAAGCCTTAATGAATCTTTTGATCTTATAAATTTAAACAATCAATAGCTCTACAGCCTATAATAAAAGTTGTCACCAAAAAAAGAAAATCCCTTAGTACTTATAATAAAATCATATCCACAAAAGAAAAAACAACAAACATAATTAGCTTTTAACTTTCAAAGTATTACCAACTTCATATACGTACAAGGTACGAAGAAATAGTTTGAAACACGTCACGTTCAATTTCTTGCTATAAGAGTTAATAACAAGATTACAAAATAATTACTCTAGCTGTAGACTCACTCACTCACTCACTCACCTGCAGTGAGTTGCTAAACTGGATATATACAGCTATACCCAGGAATATTAAATAGGGACAAACTTAGATGATAATCATCTCCATTCACCGTATTCATCACACACCATCAACATAATCTCGTTCCTAGATGAATGGCATAGTTTGTATTCATTTGCTTTTCAATTACATTCGCTTTATTTGAAATATGTATGTATGTGTATGACGCGAGTTTAATAATGTAGACCTCATAATACCCGGTATTAATAGAGTGTTAACGTATTAACAGCTTCATGCGTTTGAGGGCACTTATCGGCATATACAATACAATATAATGAATATTGAACGGGAATTATATTATATTTCACGCTGTACCCCAAACCAGGGTAGGCAGAGGGAACCTAGGGTTCAGGCACTCCGTTCCCCATTTTGTAGTAAATAATGTAATATAAGCTATTGGGAGTGAAAACTATAGAAGTTAGAAATATGCCAGTAACTCCTTAATTTTGTCTGTCCGCTAAGAGGCGCCTGCTTGCCGAGTTGCGGAAATTAACTATGTTACTTTAACTAGGTATCGGAGAGAATTTTAGAATCATACAAATGTACCTACGTAGTATATATATATGTATTTGAAAATATCAAATATTGATTCTTCCATAAGGAAATCGAACCCAAAACCGTCGAGTTCAGTCAGCAATGTTTCATAGTGAGTCGGGATTTTGTAAAGCTTGCTCTACACAATTTTAAGTAATATATTGTATGTTATTACTTAATATAACAGAGTAACGTATTTTAATATTAATAACTAAATGTTTACTTTTTTGTTACTCTCCGTTTTGTAATTGCTCCATAAATTATTAAATTCCATATTGGGGTGTGGATTAAGATACATACATTATGGTGTTAGCTACACAGTATGTATTCCATTTCGAAATTCCATGGGAATTAAATAGTTAATGAAGCAGCGACATTATATAAGAGACTACTACATATACCTACATACCAACTGTACCACAAATACATAAATACCATTTAAACTCATTCAAATACATACCATTTAAAGATAATTATTTAAATAAAAAAAAAAACACTTTTCCATAACAAGATTCAAACGCAACATATTTCTCCCACAAATGGTAACAAGTTCGATCTTGAAATAAAATACTATAATAGTCTAGAATTCTAGATCTAAATACGGGTGGAAAAAGTTAGTATTCTACGAACGAGCTAGCTTCCTTTATTACCCTTGCAATAAGTCTGCCAGCTGCTTTGAAGCAGATGCTTACGTAATTACTCGAAGGGGTGACTGGCATTAAACAAACGCCTGGTTAATTGTTTCGCTAATGCTGAGGTGAAATAGGTCAAAGCTATGAACTTTTGTTTCTCGTAATCGGATATTGCGAACGAAATAATGCTGGAAGTATTTGTAGTAGGTATATTAAAATATTATTACAAAAAAGGTACAAATAAATACTTGACTTGAGAAAATGACACTATTTACTTTAAATTATCAATAATTAAACTTGATATAATTCAATGACGTACGACGTTGACACATGTACTAGAAAAAATATTATAAAATGAAATGAATTATATTATAACCTTCATGCTCTATTCCACAAGGAACAGAGAAGACACTCGTCCGAGTGCCACTCGAATTTAAAACATTGTATGATGAGTGGCGAAACTCAACGCCGCGATCTTGCCAAAATGGGGAAGTAAAAATAATTCATTACTTCTAGGGAGGATCGAAACTAGAACAAAACCACGTTTACTCAATTTCTACTGTGCAGCGCCAGAGACCATCCTCTATTTCAAAATAACGATAAAAATTACAAGATACTTATATTCTTCTATTTCATTAATAACAAAATACTTTTAATACAAAAAGCTATTATTTAAAATACATTTTCACTCACCGGAATCATTTTCGGGGGACATGTGTGGTAACGCCCGTATGCCGCCCACCTGAAAACAAATCGTGTTCTATTAATATTTAACAAGCAAATGTTTACTGGTCATTAGTCAAATACTAGAACAATTGTCAGCATTTAAAATTACAGTCACTATATATAAAATACTGACATAGTTATTTATTTTACACTTATAGTTTTAGGTAGGGTCTCAATGAGAACGAGCTGACTTAACATTAGGTTCCCAGGTTCCCTCTGCCCACTCTGCTATAAATATAATATGCTGGATAAAGCGTGCTTTTGCCTCAAAACCTGAACGATACAATTAAAAAGTAAAAAATATTTCATTTCCTCGAATAAAAAACGAACCTACAACCTCTCACATTTACAGTCACACTCTGTACCGCTGCGCCACGACTGGCCTCATTATTTTAATGTACATACTAAACGCTTATAATATATAAATATACATATACATATATTTCAAGTCTAAAAGCTTAGTTGGGAAGTAGGTTTCACGCACCACTCCACCGGCTTACTGAACAATACGTAATACAATGTTACATCGCATGTTACACCCTAATCCGGGGCCGGCTGTACTTTCACACTATTCTAAAGTGCCTAAACTTAATACCGCCCGTATATATAATAGCTTGTTAAATATGCAAAAAATATTTACTAAGAATTGTATTTATATTATATGCGGTGCTGAGTTCCGCTACTCAACACGCAATGGCTCCAGAATTAGGCGGAAAGTGGGTAACGGATTGTCTTAACACTAGGTTCCCTCTGCCTGCAATGCTATGTGCGGGATATAGCGTGAAGCTAATTTAATTTAAATTTTTTAATTTTTTTTTTTATATAAAAAGACAGCTATCAGTTAGATTCGTGCGTCTGTACATTGAAGCGTAACGTCAATAACGAATAAAAATGTGTTAAATAATTTGGTATTTGAAGTGAATGAACTTTATATCTTATTATTTTTAATTAGACCGTATTGACTGATTACGTTATCAGTGCAAGTCTGGTTAATAAAAACCAGTAAAAGGTATAACAATTGTAAGAGGCTTAATTAAAAATATGCTTACGAAGACGAACAAAATACTGTTTTGTTGTTATATCTATATGTCAACAAAATTATTTGTTGTGTATTTACTTATCAGCTTTACGCTTATACCAGAATAAACATAGGCATTTTAGTGTTAAAACACTTCGCGCCGAATTTTCCGTGGAAATCTGTAGACTCTTGTAATGTCGTTGAATGGAACTCAACGCCGTACATTTTGCGTCGATACCAGAACGAAGAAATGAAAATATTAAATATTTTATTTCTTCATGTGGGCATCTAACCTACAGCCCGTCGTGTTCACGGTTACGGAATAATTGATTTCTCCCTTACAATGTAATAAACAATCGAGATGATCTAAAAATATATCTCTCTAAAAATATATCTAGACAACAACTGTTCGCAGAAATCCAACCTCGTGGTCTCTAATTAACGAATACATTTCCCCCGAACCACTAAATTACAGTTTCTAACACTTAGTAGCACTTATCTAACACCACAAATTAGCATTTGCCGTCATTAGCATTCATTTGTGTATCGCCTGCAAACACCATTTAATTGAAATGTTAGCGTATTGTATTCGTTTTGCATTGAATAGTGATAAAATATTGTCAGTTTTATATTAAAAACAAGTTTTCTGTAAGGAATACATTTATCCTCAAATTTTTCATATTCCTGAAACCCTTTGTTGAGGCCGTAGTGGTGCAGGAGCACAAGGGTGTGACTGTAACGCGACGGTTCCATCCCCACTTGAGGGAATGAATTATTATTTCGTAATATTTTAATTTCTTCGCTCTGGCACCAAGGCAAAAATCCCAGCGTTGAGTTCCGCCCCTCAACACGCAAAGCCTCGAAAAAATCGGCGGAAAGTGGCAAACGGAATGTCTTAACACTAGTTTCCCTGTGACACAACGTGAAACCGATTTTTTATTTATATCCATACATATAAAACTATTACAAATTAAATACCTCAATTTAAATACATCGTGAATAGATAAAAAAAAGTGAAACTGCATATTAAAAAGCAATGAAAGCACATTGAAGCTCGCATTTCAAAGCTCTCATTGCATAAGTATTCACGGCACTAAATATTCATAATCTCAAGTAACCCGTGGTCCGCGGAGAGTGTAGGAGTGACACAAGCCTGTTATTAAGATTTCAAGTTTAGAGACAGCCGCGCCCGACACCGACTGCTAAATGTTGAATGAAAGGTGAGAATCGTTAATATTATGTTGTTGAACCAGCAGAGAGGAATTGCAGGCGTGCCGGCTGGTGCTGGGACGTGCCGGTACAAATTACAGTGCGTCGTTTGAATAGCAATACTATGTTTGAAATTGCCTGACAGTTCATTTATAGTGATATATTTGAAAATCTTGCCATATGTCGAAGTACTTGTTAATCTTTCTCTATATATATAAAATCGAAAGTTCACTCACTCATCACTAAATCTCAGAAACTACATGTGCTAGGAATCTGAAATTTTGCATAGGAGTTACTTATAGGACGTAGGTGCTCGCTAAGACGGGAATTTGCAATATTCCACTTCTAAGGGGTTGTTTTTGGGGTCGAAAATTTGTATGAAACTTCGTTACTACAAATGCTAGGAGTCTCAAATTTTGCATGGACGTCACTTATAGGACGTAGGTACTCATGGAGGCAGAAATTAATAATAAAGTAGTTCACGCAGGCGAAGCCGCGGGCGGGCCGCTAGTAGTGATATATTTGAAAATTTTACGTTATATCGAAGTACTTGTAAATAAACAAATAAATAAATATCTGGTATGTTCGTTTAAAGCGAGCAACGCGTCGAACTCGGCGGCGTGGAAGCGACAAATTGGTTGGTTGTGGATTGCTTATGGAAGCGTTGAACGGTGGATCGTGAGTGTCGTCCATCGCTACGGCAATATATGTGTTTGAGTTTCAAAAATCAGGAATATTTATTTAAACAATAGTGTTATAACACTCTGTAACTGTTTTAGCGTTCAGTAATTATATTGCAGCAACAGACTTTAATATCAAATTCTCCATCATTCCGCACCAAAAGGACAGAACCTTAGAAAAATTAAGGTATGATGAAAATGTGACGACGACATAGAGTGCCTTGCCCAATTCTATTGAATACATAATTTTTCATATTTGTATTCATTTTCAAAAAAATAATAAATTTTCATATAAACCTAAAGCGATTATTTTCAAATTGATGTAAGTGTATAGCGTTATTTGGGCAGCCTCTGTCTCTCGCAAGGTTCTGTGTGAAATATTTGGTAGCGGCAGCGACGGGCGCGGCGGAGTGATTTGCATACAATGAACCCCGATCTAGGGAGGGTCGAATGGGAAACACGCGTCTTGCTAACATTTCGGAAGTACCGTTCTTATATCATCTGGTTTTATTACTATTATTTGGAACAGTCTGGCGTTTCCATTGATATTTTTAATTTTATTTATACTTCCAATCGTATTTTAACATAATATATGGAATTTCAAAATAGATTACTGCTTTGCCAATATAATGAGTCTCGTCTCACTGTAGCTTACAACACTTACTCTCATTAAATACATATATTAAAGTTAATTATTTTCTCAATCAGGTTTTGCAAATCAATCTTATATTACATTCTATATGAAACAAAGTCAAAGTTCGTACCACATGAGGTTGCTATACACCCATACACTTAAATTCTATGCGATTAAACAACATCACATACAGTTTGAAGTAATTTTCAAACTAAATTGATTAAATTTTCCATAGCAGCATATGTAATTGGAAATTTGTAGTGATGTAGACAACTTTGATATATTCGTGATTAATTTATAAATTAACTTTAGTACCTATACGAAATATATAAAATCGATTTTAATTAAATAGCAAATGCATTCGTCCATAAAAGGGTAGCGAGGCAAAGATAATTAGTTTAATCTTTGCATACGGTAAAGGATTTTAAAAGCCGAATTCCGATTATATAATCGAATTAGAAACGTACAAACGCTTGGACCTTTCGGAACCAAAGTCCCTCTATAACTTTAGGACCACCCTGAGAGGAGTCGTTTCCTTGTAAAAAGATTAATGTCACAACAATATAAAAAGTTGTGTTTGACGGCACGCTAAGACCATCTTTAATGTATATTTAATAAATCGATATACGATATTAGATAGGCTTAGCGTCTGAATAAGAGTATTATTTTTAGATCTACTAAGCTTTATTAGCTGTAGCTGAAGATCGAGCTCAGTGGCGTGCCGTTGGAGATGCTTATGTCCAGCAGTGGACGAGAACAGGCTGATGATGATGATGAAGCTGTATTAATATCGAATCGCTGCACCAAATGTGATACATACAATATGGAGTAGTTAGATATTTCATTTATTATTTTATTAAGCAATTGTTGAAAAAAATATGCTAGAAATTAGTTCTAATTAAGTTTTTCTAACACTACGAATATTTAACTTTTAATATCCAACAGGAGGAATAAAAAGAACTTAAAACGTTTCACACGAACAAATTCCCTACAATACTCTCTATATATGTAGCTGTTACGCTAATCCCGCATTTCCCGCACCATTGTTTCTCAAGGGTTGCTTCGTGTGTCCAGTCACTGGCAGGCACTGGCACTTACACAATCATGCCGTCAAACCAGACGTGGGAAGCATCTGCCAATCGACGATTAAGGTTCACCTCTTACATAAAAGTCCATGTGATTTATATGTACTGATGAGAACGATTGAACTGAATACGGTTGCTATAGCAATTTACTTATTATATAAAGTAATTTATGAATAAAAACGGCATCTCAAGACCAATCTCAGACTTCAGAGCGATATATAAATACGGACTTAAGCTATTAGTTTAATATCTGATACCTAGAATAATGCTAAAACTATATATATAATTGGTATAAAACATGGATGAGGCAAAGAATGGCATTGAAACATACCACGTAGAGCAAGCGGATATCATTCTTTTTTAATCTACATCCCTTCTTTGTTCCCTCATTGTCTTTATAAAAAAAAATCTATTTTTATACTGACTAAGAAGTAGCTCAAGTATATTAATTAAAATAATTAATATATCATAAAAAACTTAACCTATTTTTAAGAAAGATATTGTGTTATATATTTCATACATATTTTATTAAAAATCAGCTTCATGCTGTACTCTCCACAAAGTGTAAAGACACTCCGTTCTCCATTTTCCACTGAATTTTCAAAGTCTTGCGTGCAGAGGGGCGGAACTCAACGCCGAGCTTTATGCCATGGTACCAAAGCAAAGAAATGAACATATTAATAAATAATACTTCACTTCCGCGAGTTGGGATCGAACCCAGAACCGTCGCGTTACAGTCACATCCTTATGCCGCTGCGCCACGAGAACCTCTCCTTATATTTTATTACATACTAAAAATATATACTTACAGTATTCAATGTACTACCATTAAAATTAACTCTATAAGAAATGCCGGATGTAATGATTACCAAAAATTACAACCTTCGAGCTTCGGCCCGACGCGCCAAATTACAAAAACAAATATTCATTTACTGATTCATTATCTGAACATACTGGAGATGAAAAGGCATAAAAGAAGAGGGTATCATTATTTAAAATGCTAACGAATGTTAAATATTTTTTAGCTTGCATACCACCTACATACATCTGAAAAGTACTTTATGAAGTCAAGAAATTTATGCATTGCATCGTATATATCTACCTAATCACAGCTTCACGCTCTATCCCGCACACAGCAGAGCAGGCAGAGGGAACTTAGTGTTAAGACACTTCGTTCAATAATTTCCGTCGAATTGTAAAGGCATTACGTATTAAGTGGCGGAAATCAACGCTGCGTTTTGCCTCGACACCAGAGCGAAGTATGAATAAATTTAGACAAATATTTCCTCGATTGGGGATCGAACCCACAACCAGTCACGTTTTCAGTCACACACTTGCCCCACGCCACAACTGGTCTCTTACAACTTACAGCAAGTTCAATTAACAACGAGTGCTGGTACAATATTTAAAAGAGCTATCAATTTAAATACATTTATTTAACAGCGCACAATTACTAGCAACGTTAAGTTTTTATACTGAAATTTTAGAAGCTCGTTCAAAGGAAAAAGCACTTAAAGTATATGCAACAAGGTGCTCAACTGATATGGCCAATACAGGAAATATTTAAAGGCTGAACCAAGGCCATTAGACCGCCAAATGAAGACAAAAACGCGGAGGTCAAGGCACTTTTCATGATTAGAAATAAGAACAAAGAACAATACACCATAAATATCATATTATTACTATTTTATATATTTTGTGAACCATTAACTAACAAAATCCGTATTTTTTTTATATTTTAAACATAAAAAACAAATATTTATTATATTTTGGTGTTGCCAGTTAAACTCTGTATTTTCACATATTTAAGCGTATGCTTAGTAATGTCAGAATCTGCATTAATCAACATATTTCGCTTCTCTTAACAGCAGACTCACGCATCGACTGTCAGCCTCCTTGAATGGACCACAAAAAAGAATATTAAGATTTTTATTATGTTCGAAACGAGATATTGCCTTGGGGACAAACGTGGCGGCACACTGTAACCACCGTGTGATGAACTGTTGCGAACAAATGGTTAACCTTGGTTCAACGGCCACATATTATTTCTTGTGCGAACGTTTCTACTATTTGAATAAAATTCTCAAATCAAAATTGTGTTGCCGGAAAGTGGAGAATGGAGTGTCTTAACACTAGGTTCCCTGCGTGTATAATACAGCGTGAAGCTGATTTATTTTTTTAAATACATGTTTCACGAGTGGGGATCGAACCCACAACCACTTTGTGCGTGCCTTGCGGCTGGACTGGCTTCATAAAAACTAAATTTAAATCTTCATTTAGTAAAAAAGTTTACAGACTTCTCGACGACAACAATGACGCACATCGAAAGCGTTGGGAAATGCTACCTAGCACTCATTGTCCCGATATAGGGCTAAGCAATGTGAAAGCGGATTACTTTCCGTATTAGTAAGAACCTTATAAAAGAGCTTAATTAATAACATAAAATGTATACTAAGAAGTTTGTAATATAATTAATAGAATATCGTTTTAATTGGGGTTACTGTTGTAAATACTTTTGGTGAAAGAATGAAATAAAACTAGGCTACCCGATAATATTTATTTATTTACTCTCTAAAATCAAAAAACAGTCCTTTAAATGGCGAACCAAAAATACAAATTGATAATACTAGAATTAGAGCAGAAACTACATTCAGAACTACATTTGAATACCGAGATCATAATAGCTAGGTGGGCTCATTGTGGCTATCAGAGAGTGTTGGAACAACCTTAAATACATATAAGCTTGGAGGTCCAGCTTAAACTGGTGTGGCGCTAAACGAGCCTCATTCTCCAACCAACCATTGTGTGAACCGGTTTAAAAGAATCCGCCTTGCGTCAGATATCCACGTGTAAACATTTTAATTGATGATATGCGGAAGACAAAAATATACGATAGGAATCACCGTGACTCGATCATTCTATTCATACGCCGAATTCTGCTCGCTCCAAAGAAAATAAGCTACTAATTTGACGTTTATGATCGATATATTGGATGTGGTTTAGTTAGGTTATTAAAAAGTATAATTTAAAAAAATATTTGTAGGAAGAACGGAATCGAACTCGCTATCGTCGCATTTACGCCACGACGGCCTTTTACATACTTAATATACAAGTCACATGTGAATGAAAAATCCTTCAGCAACTTAGTTAAGTAATAAAATCTTTTATAAGTAAGACATCCACTCGAAGAAACGAAATATTTAATAATTTCATGTTCTCGCTCTGTTAACGGGGCAAAGGAGCGGCGTTGTGTTCCGCCAACACGCACTGCTTCCTGAATTTGGCGGAATGTGAAAAACAGAAGTGTCTCAATGGGAACGGAGTGTGAACTCCAGATTCCCCTGGTTCTACCCTGATATGCGTGAAATCCAAAGTGAAACTAAAAAAATCGTTTTATTATACACACACACATAAGTTAAACAAGGAAATAAACTGCTAAAATATCCATATAGTGATTGTTAAATAACAAAGCGGCAAAGATTGTTAAAACTTGTATTCGTAATACGTTGGTCGATAAAAAAGCAAAATCTGTTTCAAGGACAGCGACTCCATAATCACTGTAATTTCGACTCAAATTATGATAATTGCGTATCATTGGAAAAAAACAATAAATCTTTTATTATCCACGCAATAATATTAATGTTATAGGTATCTATATTGATTTATGTTTTTTAATTATATATTTAGGGTTCCGTACCTCCAAAGAAAAAAACGGAACCCCTATAGAATAAATTGCTGTCTATCTGTCAAAATCATTTATCTCGAGATCGCGGAGACGACTTAAACTGAAATCAATATCAAAAATTTAAGTCTATGATGTCTTTGATGGCAGTATTCAAAACCTATAAGTTACTTTCCGTAGACCTATACTTACGACATTTGGCACAAAGTGAAAACTAACAATAAAATTATAGTAAAAAAAACAAAAAACGTAAAAACAAAAAAATATATAAAATTGAAAAATTTATAACGGAAACATAACGACTGAAGTCAGCTTTTAGAAATTGTACTTTTTGAATATAGTACGGAGCCCTCGGTGGGAGTCTTCAACTCGCAATTGACCGATTTCATTATGATAACACTCCTATAAAATACTCTAGTAAATTATAATAATTAAAATTTCAAGTCATTGAAGCCATCATGGCGCAGTGATACTACTTTTGACTGTTAATATAAAGGTTGTGAGTTCGATCTCCAAACGTTAAAAACTTAATTAACTATTTTTTAAATTAAAAGTTAAAGTCTCTTAAACTCAGGTCAAATATACCCATTTCTATAACAAAATGTTAGCTATTTATAATTTTAAAATACCCTATTCTTATCTTGAGCAATAATCGTTGTCACAAGCCACACCTGCCATTATGATAGAAGATAACTTTAACGTCGTAATAAAGTAATCGTCAAAGACAGCTATTATCTATATATATAAAAGGACTTGTCCTCACTGACTGAGGTAAGACGCACGCACAGCCGTAACCGCTGATGGTAGAAACGTGAAATTTGGACAGATGTTTACTTTCGTAATCTGGACATCCACTAAGAAGGGATTTTGAAAAATTTTAACTCTAAAGGGGTCAAATAGGGGTTGAAAGTTCGTATGGAAAAAAAATTAAATCGGCACCGATTCTTATAAAACTTGAAATTTAGATTTTGAAAAGTATTTAATTGAACACGTGTTTCATCGTTTTCTAGAATTCTATCCCTAAGGGTGCAAATAAGGGGTTGAAAGTTAGTATACATTTTTTTAAAATCGGAACCAATTTTTATAAAATTTGAAATTCAGACTCTTAAAAGTACTTAATTGAACACATGTTTCATGGTTTTCTAGAATTCTTCCACTAAGGGTGCAAATAAGGGGTTGAAAGTTTGTATGGACAAATTCTTAAATCGCCACCGATATTTATGAAATTAGAAATTTAGACTCTTAAAAATATTTCTTTGAACACATGTTTCATGGTTTATTAGAATTCACCCCTAAGTACGCAAGCGAAGCTGCGCGCGTCCGCTAGTATTCTATAGTGTAATGGACGTAATAGGCGTGTTAGCTATAAATACCTCACAATATAAGATTTACAGCTGTTAGTTACTATTTAAATGTTATGTTCAAAATTTACATGTTTCATCTCGAAAAATAATCTAACCATTTTCTTTTTTGTTTCTTTTTTTATATCCCGCACGTAGCAGGGAAGCCAAGGAGCCTGGTGTTAAGACACTCCGCTCCCCATTTTCCGCCGAATTCTGGATCATTGAGTGTTGAATGGTGAAACTTTACGCTTGGCCTTGACGCCAGAACGAAGAAATGAAAATATTAAATATTTCATTTCCTCGAGTAGGAATCGAACCCACAACTTGTCACGTTAACAGTCACACGCTTGTGACTCTGCACCACGACTGGCCTCTAATTACTTACAATATACTTTTATAGTTCAGTTTAAGCCAATTCAAATTTTCAATTGTATTTCAGTAGCATGACTTGCTTTCAATAGCGACGTTGCTAAGTCTATCTTAAACGTATCATGGTTCTACATTCTAATATAGGAGTTTATTATAAAGATCTGACTTCTCTGGATCTGGACCTTAAATATAAATATATCTACATGGATAAAGTGACATTAAGTGGTCAATATTTTCTTACACTTGAACAATCACTAAATAAAATTTAGTTTAGAATACAAAATCAATTTTCTTTTAGTAATAGTTAATGAAATCAACAGAGAAATGCCGCTGTCATTTCATAATAAAAACTCTACCACATAAAAAAAATAGACGAAAATATTCAAAAATGACTAGATAAATAATAAAAAATGTACAAATTTCCATTTACAAGGACAGTTCCAAGCGCCGCTAGCTGAATATACGCCGGATTAACCGTTTCACTCGTTATCGTGCGTCGTGCAGCGGAATGGATAATTTGTCGACAGCTACTTTTTCCATAAACATATACATATACATACAACCTTTAATTAAAATTCGTTTACTATGTTACAAATTAATAAAATTCTTAAAAAATTCAATTTTGATGTATGCTGAAGTACTTGGTCTTTTATACAATGGTGTTATTCTTTAAAGCTGTTCAAGTATGCGTTTTGAAAAAAAATCTCTTCTATAAATTAAGATATTATAATGAAATTGATAAAAAAAGATTTTATATGTGTAATGTAAATAGTGTATAAATAAGAAATAAACGAATAACGCTACATTTAATAAACTTTTACATTTAAATAAATATAATTAATTATACTTTTAAATAAATATCAATTCTCTTTCTTAATAAATGTATATAATATGTAATACCTTTAAATATTTATATAATACATTTTTATATAGTTTCGGACAGCAAGAAAATACATGAAAATGAGCAGTATTCTGCATTTATTTTTGTCAATTCTCCTATGAATCATCTAAAGAAACATCATCATCATCAAATCGAAGTTCAGAGTTTAGAAGTCATATTTACCCACCACTATATTGACGTGTTATATGTATTTGCGGTGAGTGGCAGCATTCGTAGCTCCGTGTTATACATAGATAGATATGTAAGACTGTTAATATCGGAAATGAATGTTTCGTGACAGCTTTCATAAATCATCCAAGACCAATATTTCAAGAAACTTAAAGATTCATGGGATGGAAATGGTTTCATTTAAAATGTTTTATATACAGTTTTGTTATACAATATAGGGTTAACAATGTTTATATTTATAACTTCCCTAAATCTTTATCATCTTTATGCTTGTCTCGAATAGATAACGCCAGAAAATAGTATGAATTATAATATTAATCACACAAAGTAGTTTTTCTTTCTATTAATAAAGGTATTTGGGACTTGCTACTGTCATTTCGCTATGTAATTCAATATTAACAAAGCAATCAACCTAGCGGTAAGCAAATCCTTGAAAATATTCGTTCGACATTGAGACGTTTGAAGAACTTATTTCTAAAGCGTAGAACGTGAGAATAGCCTTATGTTCTTATAACAATGTGCGTGAGGTACTAAGTCGATTTATCCGCGTCAGACATCAGGTCGCCGGGCCCCGAAATGAACTGCCAATTCCTAACATGACATTTCGAGACTATTCCGATATACGATTATAGATGCAAGTTGCGGTTGCGGTTTCAAGATATTTGCTATATGTACAATCGATATACATACATGCATATATAGTATATACTTATTTAATATTATATACAAGAGAATGTAGTGGCGCAGCGGCGCTGGGTCTAACTGTATTACGGCTGTGGGTTCGATTTCTGGTGTTCTGGCTTCTGGGTTTCTTATACCTTTCTTATACCCTGCTATGCAAAAAGATTTTTTAATGTATAAATGTTAATTTTATTTTGAATGAAATACTGTTAGTATATCTACATCTTATTGTACTTTCTAATTTTAAAAATGTGTCAGTTTCAACAAGTATATTTTCAGGTAGTGTATAAATATTTGAATATCTAAATACACAATTTGTTTTCATTTTCTGCTTTACCGAGGGACTAAGGCTTTAATGGATAAAATTTTTTGTCAGTTATTTTGTTTATTAATCAATATTCTGTTTTCATTCTCCTCATATTCGTTGAAATAGCTAAAACTTTCATTTCTTAGCTCTAGTAACAAGGAAAGGAGCGGTGTTGAGTTCCACCACTCAACACGCAATGCCTCTAAAATTATGCGGAAAGTGCGGAATATAAGTGACTTAAAGAGGAACGGAGTGTCTTAACACTAGGTTCTCTTGCCTATCCTGCTATGTTCGGGATACATCGAAAACCTGAAAAGATCTAAATCATTTCATTGTGTAAAAATAAATATTTAAAAAAAACGTTTCAAAAATTAATTTCGTAGCTAACATTATATTAAATTACTATATAAACAGTATTTTACGGTATTACGACACTCCACTTATTGATGAGGACAAAAAGTTGATGAAATAAGGCAAAATAAACGTCAGGTAGGCATCGAGGCCGCGCGGTGTCGCTTACATTACACGAAGGGACCAAGAACAACTCCTCATCATGGATAATATAAATAAATAAATAAATCAGCTTCACGCTGTAGCCCGCACTCACCGCGGTAGGCAGAGGGATTCGCCACTTTTCGCCAAATTCTAGAGGCATTGCGTTGCGTGCTGAGTAGCGGAACTGAACGCCGCGCTTTGCCTCGAGACCAGAGCGAGGAAATAGAAACAAAAATTTAAATAAATATCTCCTTTCCTCGAGTGGGGATTGAACCCACAACCAGGCGATTACAGTCACACTTTGAGACCCTGCGCCACGACTGGCCTCAAAAAATTGGACAATATAAGCTATTTTATATTCATATTGACACATTATAAATGTATCTTATTATACTAATTTAATAAATACGTAAATTTTGACATTTATTTAATAGTCAAATTAGTTGTTAAATTTAATTGAATATGTATTTGTCCCCATCGCTATACTATGAAATATATTTATGTGATATTAATTCAAATGTTATAGAACTACCACTGGTTATCTCCTCTGCAAATAATAAAGATAATAATGTATGCGGCGTTCAGTTCCGCTGAATACACAATGTGTCCAGAATTCGGCGGACAATGGGGAATGGAAGTATTTTAATCGGGAAAGAGTGTCTCGACACTAGGTTCCCAGGTTCCCTTCACCTAATTTACTATGCGAGGTACAGCGTAAAGGTAAAAAAGAAAAAAGATAATAATAAAAAAGTGACATCTGGAAGGATAATCAATAAGGAGGTAATGGTTAAACACAAGTCTCGTATAATAGTAGCTGTTTTGTGGTTACCAAGCCCCAGCCAGAGCGGACGGGTCCGGTTACTTATTAACCAGCTTAAATATAAAATACTTGAATTGCGATTTTATTAATTTCTGCACGAGGTCTCCTTGTGTCACAATATATCAGAGTAAATTCGATATCAATATTTTTTTAGGGTTCCGTACCTCAAAAGGTAAAAACGAAATCCTTATACGATAATTTTGTTGCCCGTCTCTCCGTCTGTCAAGACCGAGATTGCGTGGAGATATCAAGCTGAAATTAATGTCATATATTCTAGACCACGATCCCTTGGAGCAAGCAAGCTCCAAGGGATCGTGGTAATCAAAACCTATAAGATGCTTACCGTAGACCTACAATTATGAAATTTGAATTGAAATATGAAATTTGGCAAATAGTAAGAGCTTGCGTACAAATAAAGAAAAATTCAAAAAGGCACATTTATAGATATTTCATAAAAAAAACTCATTACAATCTTACACTTGTAGTTCACTTCATAATAATTTCAAACTTAATTGGTATGGAACCCTCGGCACGCGAATCCGACTCGCATTTTACCATTATTTTTCGTTGGTACTATCAGCATCACTTCATTGCATCGTTGTGAAGATAAATTTAAATGTAGTTGACAGGAAAGCGGGCAATAAACATATGCCGGCACATACGCTATTAAATAGAGTTAATCTGTTGATGTTAATAGAGACGGAAGCCTTTCGGACAGAAAGTCGCTGTTAATATATGAAATAGTTCATACGTTTTTCTTTTTCATGCGGTAATATAAAACTCGAGGTAACATACCGGCGACTAATGTTAAATTTTACACGTGTCCAGTGCACATATTAAATGTTTACTTTAAATAGCGAGATTGCTATAATGTATACGCAAATATATTATAATTTTTTTTTATTATCTATTAATTTATCATAAAACACTGTATCCCGCACACAGCAGTGTAGTGACAGCATGTTGAGTGACGGAACTCAACGCCGGGATTTTTTCCTTAGAGCCAAAGCGAAGAAATGAAAGTATTAATAAATAGTAATTCTTTCCCCCGAGTGAGAATCGAACCCACATCCGTTGTATTACAGTCACATCCTTGAGCCTCTGCACTACGACGAGCTAATATTTTTTTGCGTTAATATAATATGCGTTTGAAATTTTTTTAAAGTCAAACATTTCATTTGAAAATAGCTAAATTATATTCAATTTGCAAACGACAGGCCGGAACTTTGTTTCTAGCGAACATTAACTCGTCAACATCACAAGGATTTGTTGGTAATCGCCAAATTATATCCCTATTCTATGATATGCAAGACAAAATAATATTTTTTATATTTATTATAATTATAAAGAAACATTTTAACGACATTCTGTTATTCAACTAACGTCGTAAAAACTTTGAATATAGATGTTAGATAACGGTACAAATTTAGACGTTAAAATAATGGTATTCTTTATCTGAACAATTGTTTTTAAACGATGACAAGAAAAAAACATTTACATATCTTTATTTAGATCAAAGGTAATAAATTAATCAATACAATACAATATAGTTGCAATAACACATTTCTTATAACATTTGAATAATTCAACACATGTTACATTTGGTTCTAGATTTATCGCATAAAATGCATATATTTATGTTGAAATATAAAAATAACAGATTTACAACTTTATTTTGTTTGAAAACGTAATTTGTACCTACATTAAGGAATAAATTTAAATTGCTTAGAATAAATAAAATAAGTTTCGTTTATTATAATGCTAAATATAAACGTAGCTGACATTCCTAGATCCCAATCCTATTCAAATGTTAGCGCAATCACGCGCAGGTAAGTCGTGGCGCAGGTGTACAAGCGTGCGACTGAAAACGGCACAGGTTATAGGTTCGAGTCCCACTTGAAGAAATGAAATATATAATATTTTCATTTTCCTAATAACGAGGCAAAACGTCGCTGTAGTTCCGCCACGAATAGCTTTCAGAATTTGGCGGAATTTAATTACACTACGAGAACAAATTCGCACTTAAAAATCACTTATAAAAAAAAGGTCGAATTAACTTAGAACTAAAAAAAAACATTTAAGTTCAAATCCGTCCAAAGTTTAGTACCAAGCAAAACCACACCAGAATAGGGCTTCAATATGTGCATGGGAATTATATAGTTTGGCACTTTATCAACTATTCGATGCAACTACAACAGTTCGCATGTTCATAGTTATTTGTTGAAGCAAATACTTACTTTGCACATATCCTAACTCTCGTGTAAATTTTAGTTAAGCTATAACATCTTGTTTATGGTAGTGTAAAGTTAGGTAAGCTAAGCTAAGCTATTATAAATATGTTCTTGTGGAATTTGATAAAACTCTATGCTCCCACTAGATAATCAAGGCCATAGTGGCGCTTCATGCTGTACCCCACGCGTAATGGAGAAGGCAGAGAGAATAAGTACATCTAGTTAAGACACTCCGTTTCCATTCGTTCCCCACTTTCCCCCAAAGTCTAGAAACATTGGGTATTACGTGCAAAACTGTGCATCGCGCTTTGCCTCATCAGCGAGCGACGAAATGTAAATACCTATAAAACATTCCTTTGCCTCAAGTGGAAATCGAACCCATAACCTGTCACGTTTACAATCGTTACGCCATGACTAACCTCAAAATGAAGAGTTCATTAAACGATTGTTTTTTGCCATTATAATACATGTAGTTATAGCTACATTGTTAAATTATGAATTCCACTTTAATTAAAATGGTACGTGAAACAGAAACGATTCACATCAACAAAGAGAATCAGCTTTTCATCAGAGGTCAATGCCTCCGTTCAGGATGTGCACAGAGACAACACAAATGGACACAAAAGCATCAGTTCCACAGAACAATGTTTTTACGCCCAACGTCATATGAAACTGTACTCGTATGGTCCGATCGCGACCGCAGCGATATCAAATTTTCAGTTGTCCTATTAAACTCGAATAAAGGATCGTGCGGATCTTTGTAGCTTTGCGGGTTTATCTCGGTGTATTACCGCAGAGCTTACTGATGTTAATTATATTTCTTTTTTTTTTTTTTAGGTTTCCGCTGTATTCCTCATATAGCAGAGTAAGTAGAGGGAACCTAGTGTTAAGTAAGACAATCTGTTCCCAATTTTCCGTTGAATTCTGAAAGGGTGGTTTTTGTATCTACGATAGAGTGACGAAATGAAAATATTAAATATTTCATTTTCTTAAGTGAGAATCGAATCCTCAACCTGTCGCGTTCACAGTCAGTCACTTGTTCACTGTGTCTCGTGTTCCTGCGCCACGACTGGCCTGCAATTTAATTTTTTGTAAATAAATCATACCTACAAATTTTAGATTAGTTATTAGTATAAAAGTTAAATGTTTAATGCTTTCTCAGTTTGGTACATTTTATTAGTACCAGTGATGTACCATTTTATTATTTTTTCTCCGTTAAGAAATGTACTCACTTAATTTTATAGACACGTCATTGCATTAAATAGAGGAACATAACTTAAATTAATACATATTTTAACGAAACTATAAGCTCCAGTACTTAACAAAATGATAATTTCGATCCATACGAATCAAGCTACCGAGTACATTTTAGTACTTTTCGATTACAATAATTAGTTGTCTGGTATGAAAGCGCCTATAATATAGATCTAAGTGGCACTTTCAAGTAAACTTGTAGGTGCTTAATGATAATGGAAGTCGAGCGCGTAATTTAAGTAACAGCGAAACTACTATTACTAATGGCATAATAGTATACCAGGTGCTCCAATGAACTAATAAAAAGAGGAATTCGTGGCACAGATTCTAATTTTTTTGTATAACCTTCAAATTGTATCTTTCACTGTATTAAATATACGTACATTTTTAATAACTGCAAACGTATTGCTTTTTTTCATAAATTGTTTTTAAGAAATCCTTTAAATAGTTAAGAAATACAACGGCGTTGAGTTTCGATACTTATCTCGCAATGCCTACAGTATTCGGCGGTAAGTTGGGAGCAGAGTATCTTAACACTGCGTACACCAGCTGAAAAAAAGTCGAAACAAGAAACATATGAAACTAAAGTAGCGCTGTTTTGACGTTAGCAGGCCTTCGCCTAAATAGTATTTTTGGAAATTTCTGCTCACTAATTGGAGACATAGACATTGAAATATCTTTATATACATAGACATTGAAATATCTTTCTCTAGTCCAAAAATTCCTTGCTGAAAATAACATAGCCTCAAATAAGCTTTTTTACAAAAAATAGACATAAAGAATAAAGAATTATCGTCGAGAGGACAGTTACGTTAAAATTTGTTGAAGGGTACGCGACAAATATTAAGTTTGGGACGAATTGTGAAATGACAGGAATGTTAAAATAAAAACAAAAAAATGTAGGTACCATAACATTTCAACTTTGACGTCATTGTCATAGGAATCACAGAGTTAAATTGTTTTCTTTCATTCTTATCAGCTTCACGCTGTCACACAGCGGGGAAGGAAGAGGGAAATTAGTGTTAAGACACTGCGTTCCCCACTTTCTGCCGAATTCTGGAGGCATTGCGTATTAAGAGTTCTTTCATTATTGTACCGAGTTTAATCATTATAATTTACTCGTTATAAATAAATCTAAATTTATTCAATACATTTCTTTATCAATAATTTCAATAGAAAACAGAACCGCCGATTTTCTAACATAACAAGAACATGCCTATACGACTGTCACATTCTAGTAATTTGGGTAAAAATGTTAACATAATTTCCCAACGTTTATGGCAGAGCAGGTGCTCCGTTTTACTTTTTTATTACGAAAACGATTGAATAACGCGCACCTATTGGTATCTCTTTTTTATATAAACGAACCTATTATATGTGCTTAAATTACAATTATAAGCCTCAAGGCTGCAAGTAACGCGATACTTAGGAAAACAAATATGAATTCACATATATATATATGTCTATTTAGTATTATATTATGTACTTACACTGTCATAAGCAAGTTAAAACAATAATAATAATTTTATTTAAGTATTTATTTTAGGACCGACAACCGATGGGGAAGAAAGGTCCTCGAATGGCGACAACGTCTCGGCAAAAGGAGTGCCGCCGCTCCGCCCTCCAACTAGGTGAACAGATGACCTCAAGAAGACAGCGGGAACCCGCTAGATTCAAAGGGCGCAGGACCGGACGAAGTGGCGAGCATTGGGGGAGGCCTATGTCCAGCAGTGAACCTTAAAAGGCTGATGGATGGATGGATTTATTTTAGTATTTAAAATAACTACAACTTCAAGATGTTTTAAGTTAACCATCATTTAATTGAAAAGTAAGCAAGTTGGCAGAAAAACACTAAAATATCAGGGATATTGATATTATAAGCCTCTAAAATCCTTGTTTTCAAAAGAATTCCTTTTCTTCATACTAAACGTAAACACAAATGACCAAATCCAAATGTCTACATCATTTTACCGTTTACCATCAGGTCAGCTCGGTCGTCCGTATGGCGCGTGCCAAGAGATTGATTCTCCGTGTCCTCACGTACATCACAAATTGCTCCATTACGCAGTGAATCAGTTCGTGAATAACTAGAAATGTCGATGCTTACTTTAAACTTTGCTTTGTTCTCGATATTGAGTTATAAATTTTGTTCCTCTATATAATTTACTATAGATATTGCCACTCAACACGCAATGCCTCCAGAATTCGGCAGGAAGTGGGAAACGGAGTGTCCTAACACTAGGTTCCCTTTGCCTACCCTGCTGTGTGCGGGATACAACGTGAAGCTGATTCAGGTACAGGTTATAAACTCGGCCTAAATTTTATAATGTTTTGTTTTGTTTTGATGTTTTTGAAAAAACTATGATATTTTAATATAAGATTACCTAATAAATTAGAATTAAATCAAATCAGCTTCCTGCTGTACTTCGCATACTATAGGGAAGGGAGAGGAACCTTAGTGTTAAGTCAACGCCGTTCTCCACTTTCCGCCGAAAATCGGAGGCATTGCTTGTTGAATGGCGGCACTCAACGCCTTTGCCTCGACACTAGACCGAAGTACTGAAAATAATAAACATTTCATTTCCTCGATTGGAAATCGAACCCACAACCTGTCGCGTTGACAGTCACACGCTTGAGCTCCTGCACAACGACTGAACTCAAGATTACCTAACTTAATTCTAATTGATTTTGCTTATGTAAATGTGGACATAAATTTCTGACCTACCTTGGGCGTCCATACCCTCTTCAGCGAACGTTCTGCTTGTCAAATAAGTAATTTAAACATATATTCGTACATATGTAAGTAGGACAGTACCAATTAAAAATACTGTACTAATTCAATTTAAAAGGCAGAGCCTCCAGTCCAATTTCTTACATAAAATTGTATTTATATTTTAGCTACTAAGTTTTCTTTTCAAGTAAATGAACGACGCAAATAAGTATATTAATTACGTCATAAGAGAGAAACTAGAAATGCAAGTAGCGTTTCCAGTTGATCGATTATTATTATTGTAAAGTTCTAAACCCTTTACGACGGTCGGTCTTATGAAGCCCTAGAGTTAACGAAACCTCTAGTAATCCATACTTCTACTTAGAAGATACCGATATGGCGCGTGGGTAAAAAACAAACCACAATATTAACAGGATGTTGAACAACTATAATATTGTTATACCCACGCTTAGCATCGGAAGTATTTGCGAGCACCGTGTAGGAGGTTGTTTACGATCTTTGAAATATGTGCTTTTCCTGCATATGAAACTAAATTATGAACATTTTTCATTTTCTTGAGAATTTATTTTTAAATCGATTTTGTTAGAATAAACTTGATTTGGGTATATATTTTTCTACCTGCACATTTATATATACTTTACATTTAGGTGCAATTAGGTGGAAGGTTCGATTCCTACTTGAGGAAAATAAAATATTTATTATTTTCATTTCTTCACTCTAGTAACGAGGCAAGGGTGGCGTTTCCTTCTGCCACGCAACACGTATTTTCTCCAGAATTTGACAGAAAGTGGGGAACGGATGTGTCTTAAGTTAAGTTAAGGCTACCCGGCTTTGTGGTAGATACAGCTAGAAGCTAAAAAAAGGAAGAAATGTGAGAAAAGAACCGACAAATTATATTCAAAACATAATAATTTTTCAAACAAAGAATTTACAATAAAAACTCACCGTCCATACAAAACTACTAAAGCTTTATACTTAACCAAACTATAGATATAGATAACTCTCTCTCTCTCTCTCTCTCTCTCTCTCTCTCTACTGAAATCAACATCGGTCATGGAGACCTATCTGAAGATTAATTTGCATACCTAACAGATCTCTATAAATCCCACCGACGGGATACACGGGACTAATTGTAAACCACTTGTAGATTACCTTACCTTTTAAAGCGGATTAACTAGATATGTTCGGGGAGCTAATGAAAGTTTATATCGAACTATGGTATTATATTTCAATTTGTAATGTTCTTACTGAGGGAAGGACTTAGGTGTTATTTTATATGTGATCTTTTAGTTATTTATATATATTTATTTTTGTATTATCATTATAGGAAAATTGCAGAATTCGGAATTGTGGACAAGGGATTCGATCTGGCGCTCCCTGATGTTCCGATTTTTGAACAATTT
>JAEBDU010000124.1:349087-403544 GCA_016802625.1 Heliconius numata
GTCGAGCGCGGCGTTGAGTTTTCTCACTGAACACACAATGCCTCCAGAATTCATCGGAAAATATGAATAGAGTGTCTTAACACTACGTTCCCTTTGCCTACCCTGTTGCGTGCGGCGATCTACAGTAAACAGTCATAATATCTAATGTGATTTGTAGGTGCATGTTGGATATGGATTTGTTTTAAATGGTTAGTGTAGGCTTAGGAGATAAACATTTTCTATCATGGACTTTTACTTAGAACTTTTGAAGGAGAACAATTATTTTTCACATGTAATTTTTGCGTAGCTTTACGCGGTGGACGCATGGAACCTCTCAAGCTCTCCAGTTTTGCAACATTTTTTTAATGTTTCTCCTCTGCGATTGGTTATATCGTGATGTAATACTTATAGCCTAAACATTCCTATATGTAGGCACTATGTTACACAAAACTGATTATTCAATTTAAATCCGTACTTTCTGAGATTACCGCGTCAACTAAGCAATCTCTTTAGTTTTATAATAATAGTATTCATAGAAGTTGTATAAAATATTTCCTGTATAAATATAAGTTTCATGAAGGGAATTAAAAGATGTGTTCGCGAGGGGGGATGAATATAAATACGTATTTTGACAGAAATGAAAGAACGCCTGATAAAATTATATACTTTAAAATTAGCATATATGTTTGCTTTTGAGATAATAATAGGCGCTCTTAACTAATAAAGTAAAATGAAGATATTTACTTAAATTTAACTAAAAACTATGAATTAACAATTCTAAATAATAATTATGATATTAATAAACGTCAAAAAAATGTTTATTACGTACAATAATTTATTTTAAGACGACAGATTATATATTTTTAAAGTTTAGCTGGGTGACTGGGGTTCCACTTTGTAGTAGGATCGATTTTTTTTATGTCAACAGAAAATGCTCATCATGTTCAATAACTTTTCCTAAAGCGTTGTATTGATATCTCTTATAGATTAGGCGGGCTGCTAGGGCTTCACATCAGGTATTCGGGCTATCAAAATAAATTATAGCCTATATGTAGGCGAAGACTAATAGCTATGCAACAAAAGAAGTTTCATTTAAATCCGTCCAGTAGTTTTTGCGTTAAATCGCCACAACAGACAGACAGACAGACAAGAATTCCAAAAATCATATTTTTACCTTCTATTAGTTGTATTAAGTCCCCCTGAAGTGTTTTTTTTAGTTTATATTCAATGTACAGATTTTACCCCCTTAACAGTTTTATTATATATATAGATTAATTCCCCCGAGTGGGAATCGTACCCACAAACGTCGCGTTTACACTCACGCGTTAGAGCCACTACGCCACGACAGCCCCAGACATCTTTATACTTAAAAGTTGCAAATTTCCTAATATAATTAGGTTGTTTTTAACTATTTAAGTATTTAGTATACCTACTAGACAACCATAAATATGATAAAGATGGTATTAATAATTGTTTTAATAAAACAAAGTATAATATGAATTACATAATTCCATATAATATAACTAAATAAAAGTATTACCTAATAAAGTTAATAATAAAATTCATGTTCTAATTCCAGTGGAGATTAAATCGGTAATATTTTATGTGATCGTGACAAATTAAACGAAAAAAATCTTTGCGGTTGGACTGCTTTCACTTTTAAGGGCTCTCAATGATTATGGAAACAGACGCGTCACTTATTTGCTATATATAACCAGAATTAGATACAAATACAATGCAGTTTATATCTATTATGGGTATATTAATATATTTGTATTTTTCTAAATTCATATAACAAATAAAATTATTGGAAAAATTAACTTTTAAAACATCATAAGTTTACTTGCAATAAAAAAATATTTAAGAAGCCTTACTAAATACTACATATCTATACACATATATTTACTATCTTTAGCTCGACGAGGGTATAAAGTTATTTTATCCATTGATAGGAATTGGAGCATATCTCGTCTGGTTTCTAACCTCTATTCTATGTAAGATGTGAGAGCAAATCTCTAGTACAATGAGCTGACCATATTTCAACTCGTGGCTTCCTAAGAAATACGACGCTCTCCATATTCGGTGTTTGATCTTTGACATCATGCTTGCAATTTATATGTGTTTTTAGACGAAATGGATATTGTATATCAGTGATATGTAGGGGCCAGTCGTGGCGCAGGAGCACAAAGTGTGAATCTAAACGTGAAAGGCTGTGTGTTCGATTCCCACTCGAGGAAATGTCATTTCTAAGCCCAAAACGCAGCGTGACGGTTGTGGGTTCGATTCCCACTTGAGGAAGTGAAATATTTATTTACGTTTATATTTCCATTTCTTCGCTCTGGCGTCGAGGCAAAGCGCAGCGTTGAGTCCAGGTACTCAACAGGCAATGCCTCCAAAATTTGGCAGAAAATGGGTAAAGAAGTTTCTTAACTTTAGGTACCCTGCCGGGATGCTAAAAAAATGAGATAAATTATATATCTACAACAATACAAATAATTTAAAAGTTTAATAACAATGAATGTTCCGGACAGTTATAATAAGATTTTGTTTTACTCTGATAGAGTACAGAGAATATACTTAACGAGCTTGAAATAAGTATACCTGTTCTACTATCTTTAACAGTTAAAAAACAATAAGTTTTCTTATTCATAATTTTTTATTCTTCTAAAGGAGCCATATTATGCATTTGTACATATTTAAAGTTAATAGCTTTTGTTGTATAAAGTTTGTTTATTTACTAAATTACAAGTACACACCCATTACGAGCGTTAGTTAGCAAAAAAAACACTAAAATTTATATAACGCGATACAATACCTTAATATTACAGGCTAATCTATAATAATATAACTGTTACGCACGACCATTTTCACGAAATAAATATAATAAATATTAGAACATACATAACAACTGCAATAATTACGTGAATTATTCAAACGAGAGTCGGAAACAGCGGGCGGGTTGAACCGAGTAAATGAGCTAGGTCACTAGGTAAAAGGTGAGTGCTCTGTAAACCCTGCCAGTGTGGGTTTGCTTTCTACGCTCCGAAATTACTGCTATACTTGTATGGTTTTGTGTTCCTGTCTTTTATATATATGTAAGAACGGATAATACAATTGTTTATATTAATTACTAGCGGACCTGGACGCGGCTACGCCTGCTTGAAATATAAGAATATAATTTCTATAGAAATATAATTTCAATCTAGATGAAATGCTAAAAGTGACTATTATATTTATTTTCATAAGGATGAATATCAAAATGACGCGGTAACGAACGCGGTCGCGTAGCGACGACGGTTGTTATTAACATGGCAGAATAAATTGCATGTCAAATTAGAAAATATTTTAATTTATTAGTATATATGTGTAATGTAATATTATATAGCCTATAGCACTTCTGAAGAATGCAGCTTTCATACAAAACAAAAACAAAGTAAATCGAACCAGTAGATCCAGAGATCTTAGCGTTCAAACAAACAAACAAACTCTTCCGCTTTATTATATTAGTATAGATTTATAATAATTAAAAGGTATACAAGCGTATGAATGTAAACCCGACAGGCTGTGGGTTCGATTGCTACTCGAGGATTAAAAATATTTAATTTTTCATTTCGTCGCTATGGTGTCAAGGAAATTGGCGGAAAGTGGAAAGCGGAGAGTCTTAGCAGGAGAAGTCTTAGGCTCCCTCTTGCGTACCCCGCTACATACGGGATACAGCGTGAAACTAAAAAAAATAAAAAAACCATAAATAAGACGACAATATGCAAATCTATGTATTTACAACAAATACCTACCTATTTTTAATACCCGGGTATTAGTTGGGTCACACGCAACAACCAGGCTAAAGACTCTCTTCATACTTCCACGTATAATTATCATGTCACATCGATGAACTTTTTAATAACGCCAGTAACGGTGTATCATATTTGGATTTCTATGTTTTACTTAACTGTTCAATAATAACAGTTAATAATAAGAAAGTTAATGGCAATAGGAAGAAATTAACTCTGTCTCTTCTATTGCGGACTATTACAGAGAAAAACAATCCTTTAGATGCCATTAGCAATATTACTTGAGGAATTATAAGAGTTTTCTTAAGCAATAAATAAATACTCGTACATTAGAAAATGTATGTGTATACTATACTAATATACTCAATTGACTTTTCTTTTCTGATTGAAATGTCTGCATTATTACAGACAATGTGAAAAAATTCGACGTAATAAAATATGTATAGAATAGATGTCTCTTTATTGAATATATAAATTACTTTTTAGTTAAATAATTTTCAAAGTTCTCATTTTTTAATTAAATTATTATTTTAATTAGAATCTAAAGTGGAGGAGTTTAATTATTATTTTGTAAATGACTAAAGCACAATATAAGACATTCATAACAATTAAAACCAACTAATCTAAATTATTATCAAAATAATTATCCATTTACCAATTCATTAAAAGTAAAAGCACATGCTTCCTGTTAATTTAAAGTATCCTTTTATGTTACTATATTTAATGGAGGACCAGTTCGAAAAATGCTACTTCGGCAGCTTTTAATTTTGCAACGCATTTAATAAGCTCGTGTCCATTTATTCCGACCTGTATGTTTAAAACTTATTGTTAGGAACATATTCAGAATACTTTATACCTACTCGTTAGTAAATATTTAACATATTAACCATTATTGTATTAAAACAATGGAACTTTTCAACGGAACACCAGCAAAAACAATTTAATAAAAAAAAAAACATGCAATTTAACTCAGAAAATTATGCGCATGAGTTTGCAACGATTCTAATTAAAATCAAACAAATATGTATGTCGGCATTATTTTTATGAAACAAATTGCTTTGCAAAGAGTACGTATGTGATAAATATTCATTACCCTTATGTTCCCTCACGGATCATCACGTTCCCACAGAACATTACCTTATAAGTTATAAACCTTCCCGTCGATCAAGTATTGGTTCACAGCCGTTAAGGACAATTACATCACAGAATTTATTATTGAGTCCGTCTTGGCGCAGTGGTGCAAGCGTGTGACTGTTAACTCGACGGTTGTAGGTTCGATTCCCACTCGGTAGAATGAGTTATTATTTATCACTCAACAAGCGATGCTTCATCCGGCGGAAAGTGGAGAACGGAGTGTCTTCACAAGGTTTTCCCTACCTACACCACAGTGTACCTAAAGCTGGAAAAAATCACAGAAGCAATGAGACAATTAGAATCCAGACGTCAGAATTACAGGCTTTAATTGCTTAACGTCATAGCAGCTGTAGTATATACAATAGCAGACCCAGCTGCTTCCACAGCATTAACAATTTAGAAATACAATATGTGAATAAAAATAACACCCAATGAAGAAACATTAAAATAACTAACAATTGTATAAATATAGGAATGATAAATTATGTTTATATAGTATATATATTATATATAGTGCCAACCAAATTAAAGCTTTCCTCACTTGAGATACAAAAGCTTTTCTTATTTTTACAAAAATAAGTAGAAATAAGTAAGTTTTATTTTTCAATATTATTTATTATATAAAGTTTGTTCTATAGAGTTTGAAGTTTTTTCTTTAATATTATTATTATACTCGATATCGCTGGAGGGAATAAAATATTTAATATTTTCATTTCTTCGCTCTGGTATCGAGACATACCGAGGTGTTGACTTCCGCCACTCAACAAACAATGTCTTCAGAATTCGTCAGAAAACGGGAAACGGAGTATCTTAAAACTAGGTTCCTTCCTAGCCTTCTGTGTGCGGGATACAGTATGAACCTAAAAAAATATGATTATATTTTGGCCTCGTATATTAAAACATATTTCGTTAAGCCTCGTTAGAGATGACCGGAACGTCAAAACTGTGCATCATTAGCATGGCATTAGCATAAATAGTCGCGTGCGAGGTCGTAGCTAAATACTAGTTAAAATGAGTTTACATAATGACTAGAGCTTTGAAATTAAGACAAATATTACTAAAAATGGAGAAATTTACAGATTCAATCCAATTTCTAATATATTCTAATTTATTATTTATATTGTCAATTGTTAAGTTGTTAAATGAGGCCGTCGTGGTACGAGGCACAAGGGTGTGACTGTAACGTAACGGTTGTAGGTTCAATCCCCAATTCAGGGAATGAATTAATATTTCTAACTGTTTCGATTTTTTCGCTCTGACACCAAGGCAACGTCCGACGTTGAGTTCAGCCACTCAACACAAATGCCTCGAAAAATTCGGCGGAAAGTGGGGATCGGAGTGTCTTAGCACTAGATTCCCTCTGCCTACCCCGCTGTATGCAGGATACGGAGAAGCTGTTTTTTAAGTTGAGAAATTCAGATATGAAAACCAATTCAATGACTAAAACATCTTTAACCGACACAAATAGTATTTGAACTATAATAATTTAACGAGTGCAATTATTTACTATACTCCGCACTATAATCAAAAAGGGGGGAACGTGATGTTCCAGACGTATCAGAATCAGGTAAATTGCCAACATTAAAGAAAATCATGTACAACATCAAGAATTCATTATTTTGACGTACTTTACCTACATCGTACAAGTTGCATACCACCTGAGACTGCAAGTCACTTTCTTCCTTTTTATAAGATACAAATAGATATGAAATATTAGGGTAAAACCGGGATAGATGCCGCAGTGGCATAGATGTCCCATATTCAAAATACCTAACTTCCCGAACTCGCGACAAAAAAATAATTGTACAAGCAGGAGCCACAGTCTTCCCGCACCAAAGTTATTCACGGACATTCGTGCAATGAGGACGCGTTTAGCACATTTGAGTAAATATCTCCGCGGCGAAATTCGTGAACGCGTCAAAGATTTAAAGGTTAATATTTTGCGTTGTATAACTTTATAATTTGTAATGAATTATGCTATATTTTTTATTACGTCAATGTACTGGTTCATTAAGACTGTATCTAGGTGCTTATAGATTCTATTTTGTTTATAATTTACTAAAAAAATTCCTTGGCATCTATCCCTATAACAAAGGATAGTTGCCCTGATTTTTCGAGGTATAGGTGCCCTTAGGGGCATCTATCCCTTTATACTCAGTATATGGAGTTAGGTATATATTTTTAAAATATTTTTTAAAGTATTTATTAAAAAAGCATTTTTTAAACACAAGAAAGATATAGCTAAGAGAAAGCAAAAACAATTGAAAACTAAGTTAGACTGTTTCATTAGAATGTTTAGAATGTTTCGATAACTATAAAAATACGAAGTCGCAATCCGACTGGATTCAATGTGTAATGTGTCAGAACTGGCTACATGAAACCTGTACACTTTTCAGAAATTATTGCGCAAGATGTGGAAAAATAAAAACCCTATCTGGCAAAATTTTAATTAAATTGGAATAACGAATAATTATTATTTGAGATAATTAGAGAATTAGAATAATAGATGATTAGAGTAGATAACTAAAAATTATATTTTGTTCTTTTTAATATAAAAATGTATAATTGTGCAATGTGGATGTTAGTATTTATGATATTATAATATTTTAATTTATAATATTAGTGTTTTACAACAAAAAATATTAAGAATTGTAATTTTGTTGTAAAATTTAACTTATAAAATATGATAATGGATGTTGAAACTTAAGAATTTATATTTTAGTTACACAAATTCATTTTTTTTCTGCACTCTTGACAGATAAACCGACGAACTGACAGAACAGAAAACAAAGTGATCATATGAGAGTTCTGTTTTTTTCTTTAAAGCTACAGAACATTAAAAATTTAATATATATCTACTACTCCTTTAAAAGATTTATTTTTATTAATAACTACATATATTTAGATTTGCTATCAAACCAAAATCATACAGAAAGCTAAATTGCTGATTCACAAAATAACGTAGATACTAAGTACGAGGTGACGTTTACATTGTTATAGAAGATCGTCTGTCCGTCAGTCTGTCAGCGCTCGAGAGGAACAAATTGTCGGCATCCAGCAGTCGACATACAGCCTTGACCTGTCAGAACAACAAAAGACCTTGTCGGAACGAGTTTTGAAAACAGATTATGTACGCGGCATCCATTGACAGACTAATAAAATTAACAAATCGATAATTTTTCAAGGAATACGTATGGGGAATTCGAATTTTTACTATGCTTAATTATATAGCGTGGAATAGTTTGTCCCTACGCTATATAATTACGGATACTAATTCGAAAGTGTTGAAATTGGAAAAACAAAAGAATAATGAATGAAAAATGAATAAGTATGTGGTGGGTTTGATTTCCACTTGAGGAAGTTAAATATTTAATATTTTCATATCTTCACTCTGGTGCCGAGCCAAAGCGCGACGTTGGTTTCAGCCACGGCGGAGCCGGAGTGAGGAGCGGAGTGTTTTAACACTAGGCTCCTTTTTTGCCTACCCTTCTACATGCGTGATAAAGCGTGCAACTGAAAAAAAATATTCAAATGCCTTACTGAATTACCTACACTTAACATGTATATAAAACGAATGATTTCTTAAAATACACTTTTAAATAACCTGACATTTATTTACAATTCGCAACAAAGTATAATTCAAATAGTCCTCAAGCAATACCAGCGAGTGCCGTCAATATTTGCTCGCGCTAGACGCAACCTGAAAGGTGCCTCAAACCTCAAAGCACTTAAATACTCTACTCTTGTAATCAAAAAAGTGTAGTTTTATGAACAAAAATAATACTTGCTTTGAAATATGAATGTTTAGATACGTGGAGGCCAGCCGTGTTGCGGAAGCGTAAATGTGTGACTGTAAACGCCACTGGTTGTGGGTTCAATTCCCACTCAAATAAATAAAATATTTTATTGTTGGGCGTTGGGGGAACAGAGTGTCTTAACACTAGCCACCCTCTGCCAACCTACCAGATACTAAATAAACGCATTTAAAAAGCACAAAAGACAAAACAACGTCATTTTATAAAAAATACAGAAGTAAGTAAAATTTTAAGACTGATTGTGTGAAAAAAATATTAATTTTGCAACAAAAGAACAATAGAAAAAGTTTAGCAAATTGGAGAGTTCAACGCTCTCACTAAGAAAAACATCTAATAGTTTATAAGTAAACTGAATTAACAGTTCACAGACATACTCATGACTCATTCGAATTTGCTATAAGAACTTAGGTATAAAAAAAATATTAACATTAAATTAATAACATTACATTCAAATTTAGTAAAAAACAACTAAAAATATACTTCTAAAATAATATATACCTAAGTGTATAAAATATCAAGATATTTGATGAAAAGCAAATATTATTTAATGTAATTTAAGGATTGATTGACTACCGGAATCTTTTTAGTAGACAAAATAAATTTATCAATTATAGCAATTTTTTCTTTAATTGTTTAAATTACTTGAACGGGATAGATTAAACTCGCACATGGGAATATATGAGATATTTAAAATCGGAAGCGTCATATTTTTACAACTATACTTATTTTAAAAATTAAAGAAAAAGAAAAAATTAAAGAAAATTTATGGTTCTCAAAGAAGAAGATTAAAACAAAGATGAATACTTGGAAAATGGTATCTACGTAGGATATGCGAAGTCAATTAAGTTGACCAAATTTGCAATAATCTCTTCACTATTATACAGATTTTTGGCACCAGATATAACTTTCCTACGCGCTTAATAATTATGCACCCGATTGCATCTTTTTTATTAGTTTTAAATAGTCATAATTTCTGTCATTATTTTTTTACGTAAATTTAGTAATTACATAAAGCATCTAAATACGATAGCTAACAACATAACATACTTTTAAAATGTGTCATTGCATTTCTATGTTTGCTTTTACCTTAGAAATTAAAGGCTAAGAAGAATTATTTAATTATTGTGTTGTGCACAAATACATTTATAGCAGGGTAGGCAGAGGGAACCTATCTAGTGTTAAGACACTCTATTCCCTACTTTCCACCGAATTTTCGAGGCATCGCGTATTACTCACCACACAATGAGATATTGTGTATTACTCAACACGTAATGGCTCCAGAATACAGTGGAAAGTGGGAAGCGGAGCTTAACACTGGGCTCCCCCTATCTAACTTGCACATCTTGCTGACAGTGATGATGATACATTGACTTTGACTGATTCCAGTAACTTGGATAGAAAAATAATGTTTTAACAGTGACTTACGTTACCATTCAGTAATTAGGTACCTACACGAGCAATTCTATATCCATTGGAAAGATCAAATACCAATACGAAAGCAAACACCGCGAACAAATAGAACGGATACACGATCGAGTCCGGCCCCGTTGACCACGAGGTCTCTAAATCCATGTAGGTAGATAGTTGGTACGCACTCGTAGAAAAAGTGTACAGAGAGCACCTACCGTGCAGAACGTCCGATCCTATTAGAGAGATGGCGGACGACCAAACTAGTTTCACTTTACAGTTACGAGACGAGACGTTTTGATTCTGCGATACTTAGCCGAAGGTCGCGGGATCTCGAGCGGGACTGATTCGGAATTCGTTCTGCAAGTTGACAGCATGGAGCTCGACCAATCGATTGACTGGATCCTAAATTTGAAATGTTCAGCTTCTAGTATGCTTCGTCGCTTCTACATGTCATTTGAAATTACTTACTGCCGATGCTAATGTTTTCGCGGAAATTGCGTTATCAGAAAATTCATAGGTGATTGTTTAAAAGAACGAAATTGGTACCTGTTATGAAACATGTAGGTGAGGGCACGCCCCATACACTATGGGGGGAATTTCTCGAAATTCCCTATGGGGAACAAGAGTCCGGGATTTTCTATTTTAAATCTTATTTAACGAAAAGGACATATTACTTACTGTAGTTCCGTAGCTAGAACCCATTACATATGCTTGTCTCAGATTTTTATGTAACACTATACAGTTAACGATGCGACTATGACGAGCCAATTACTTGTCTGCCCTCTTAGGTTTCTAGATAATTTAATATAGGTTAATTACTCTACACTTTTTACATTTTTACAACGGGAGTCCAATGCCAAGTCTATAGTTACTATAACAATGTGTAATATCAACATATTAAAAAGGTTTCGTATACAATTTGAATAATATAAAAACTAAATTGGAAAATATACTTATCTATTTTATAAACTTTTAAGTCGTAAAAATATAATAACACTCATAAATTTTACATTTAAAAAGCCTCTTGAATAAAATATATGGCCAAAAAATGAGTCGTTCCGAATGAAGAGATACTTATTTGAACAGCAAAAGTGAAATAAAATCGTAGGCAATGCAGATTGCAGCGTCATAAAGTAAACTAGTACATTGTTTACTTAACGATGATATTTACATATCAATGAGACACCATATAAATTCTCACGTTTTATTGTTCCAAATATTTGGAAAAAATATGATCGTAATATTAATTTACGGCTATAAAATGTATAGAGGAAGTAGTACTACAAACTTAAGTATTTTAAAAGATGGATTCTTACGTCGTAAAAACATCTACAAATAATTAAACTCAAAAATAAGATTAGGTATTGCTGAAACTTTACAGTATTAGGTCGACGTATTCATTATTACAAGTATATTTTATCTTCATACTTATTTCTGCGAGACTTATGTCACTAGGTCCCCAATTTATTCCTAACATAAATATACTTACTTTTTATGTCTTATTCTTGTATTTACATATTCATGTTAGTTTATATTAACAATAAATTTTTTTATTATATTGATATATTATCATAAATTTATTTTAATGTTATTCATAAGTTTTAATGTTCCAATAATGATAACCGTGAAACATTATAGATATTTCTTAAATATTAACTACCAAAAAGTTAATATTAATCAGATAATTGCTATCGAATATTAACTTCATGGCGGTCAAAACTTGTTGGCCGTACTGTACCTCTACATACACCAATACTCGCTTAACAATGTCGGCTATACCTATCATTTTCACCAGAACGATGTATTATAAATTACATTCCAACATACAAACGTGTAATTGACAAGAAGAATCTCAACTAAAAACTTTATTCTTATATATTTGGAATTTTTGACTTATTCATTTGGGAACAGATTTATTTCACTGTTCATTATAGTTTCAAAAAACTATGTTTTGTAGATATAGTATACAATATACAGTATACACGAATACAATTATTAAGGTATATAAATATGTGTTTATATGCAATATATCTGTAATCTAGGTATACAAATAAACTATTCACTCAAGACTTTTTTATTTTCTAACAGAGGGTTTTCACAATTTCAACCAAAATATACAATAATGTATGTGTTCTATAGTATAAATGGTATTCTATATACATTTTAATAACATGCACTAGGTCTATAATTTGTTTCTTATATAACAACACTAACCTGCTTTTGTACTAATTTAAATTGAAAATTCCAATTAAGGCAACACAAAAACGAACATCATATCCAACCCGTGACAGATCCACCGTTTCGTTAATCGTAAAGTAAACAAATCACGAAAACCACAACACTATTCGTGACATACAATCGATCAATCTAATTTAAATTCACATGTCACTTAATCGATTAAGTTAATTCATTTCGATAACGTACTTAAATATCGATAAGTCAAAATCGGTTTTTTGAATCACAAAAACATCACAACCCGCGACGTTTGAAAATCGAACGGCATTATTCGTAGCGCGAAAACGGCCGAAAGCGAAGTGCGCGCGCGACTCGCGTGCATTTGCCGCATGTGCCGACAGCTGACTGAATCGCAATTCGGAACGCAACAACAATAATTACACGGCACCAATTTTTTTTCTACATGTTTTTTTCTACAGAGACCGTTAGACAAGATGTCTGATGAAGCCCAGTATTCAATGATCCAGATCGAACTTGCGTTTTCAGTGCGTCGCGGGAGCACCGCGGAAGTCGCAGACGGTAATGTATTATAAATTATACAGATTTACCTCTCGCTGCAACTAGGTGTGATTTATGCACGGAACTGTGTCGAATTAACAATTACCGCCTCTATAGTAACATCGGCTAGACACCGTTATACCGGGCTGGTCGGTATCACGACATTACATATTTTATATATAAAACCAATTTATAAGGAGTTGAAAGTCATTACTTGTTATTAATTATTTGTAGACCCGATCATTCATCTCATATTGTCAGTTGAAATATTATAACACCTATTCAGTAGCGGCCAATGACCATTACCAGCATGCTGGTAGTGCCAGAGCGGCAGATTTTCACTCCAGATCCACACTTGTGATTACAATTCATCATGATCCGTCTTCTTGTGTACCTGTATCCGAATTAGTAAAAAGGTAAGGATATAAACCCAAAAAAGGTTTGTCCTGCAATTTCAAAGATGTCATATGGTAGGTAACTATAACCTACGATTTTATTTATTTATTTGATCATTTGCATATAGAAAATGGCCTGCGCTAGGAACTAGTAGTACAAAATAAAAAGTCAATGCGGCTTCGCTTTTATATTATTAAGAACAATACAAATTAAAAACTAGCACAAGTAGAAACTTCAAGGTCTTGTGTAAATTGAAAAATTATACATCACATCTATTCTCTTCGGCATATCTTTAAATAGATGAAATATGGTAAGCTGAATATTTTAAGGACAGTAAAAATCTTATCAATATCCCTTTTAGAAAACATACAAAAATTTTGAACGTAGCGGTATTTGAACCAGCGCCTCTTTTGAAACCGTCCAAGCGCTCTGACCAACTAAGCTATACGTTCTCAATCATCTCTTCAGAACGTCTAAACAGTATTTTTCTTTCCCAAGTGTGGAATAACACTTTAAAATGTAGAAAGTATCATATCAATATCCTTTATGATGAAATAAATTAGAAAATTAGATTAAATCTATAGCAGGTTCCCACTATTTCTCAGATAGCTGGGTAGACAGAGAGAACCTAGTGTCTCCTTAACCTTATTGAGAAAACATGTAAAACGTTGAACATTAAACGTAGGTGAATATGAACCCGCACCTCTTGGAAACCGTCCAAGCCTTCTGACCAATAAGCGATACGTTCTTATTAAGCTGCGTCGAAATTCTTATACGCAAATACTTATTTATGTTGTTAGTATCTCTGTTCATTTTTACAAATTGCTTAGAATTATCATTTGACACGAGAAAATGCTATTTATTAAATAAATTTAAACATTTTGAAACACTTAGGAAATACGCATTTCACACACGTGGACACGTGACGCATTTAAAAGATATGAATAAACTTATTAAGAAATTGATTAAATTATTCTTAAATAAAAATAGAAATGGAAATAAATAGAAATAAAACCATATAATTTAAATTTGACAATTATATTTCAATAATATTCATGTATAAAGATACAGAGTTAAATCTTAAGCTACATCTACGAAGTCTAATATTCATAAATCAGTCTCGCTTTTGTAATACATTTTGCAGTTTTTTCATGGAATGACAAAAATATTATAAAGTGAGGATTACAAATATCCATTTTAATACAGATATATTGTGAAAATGCATTTTTTTATATTGAAAGTATTATTATATATAAAAGATTAATAGTTTAATATGAAATTTGAGGATAATCAAATATTTATAAGGAGTATTTTACAAACTATTTAAGTTTGTTAAGAAGTATTCCAAAATATTGCTTTTTAAATAACAAATTCTAACATGTTTAACATCTACTTACAGATGCTTAATCATAAATTTTAAACGTTCAAAGATTACAAATATCTTTAAAAGTGAACTTAAGTAATAACCACTAATACCTTTTTCTTAATTCACACAACAACAAACAGTAATATTTTATTATACGAGTTTACCTCTAGGCCGAATTTGTTTAATATAATATACCTAACTAATCAGATTTTGCTATCTAGAAGATAGAGAATGACTTTAAAGGAAAAAATCCTATATAAGCAATCAAATCAACTAATAAACGAAGCAATTTGTACAATATTTATTTAGTTTACTTTGTATTTTTTGGCAGCAACAAAAGGCACGTGCATCTTACATAGACAACGGTACAACACTAGTGACAAGCTAAATGTCGTGTGGTCAATAATTTTATATGATTTCCTTTAACGAATTTCATTAATATTTTATACTCTATAGCATATTAAGGTAAGTCATAACTATGTTAATTGCGAAGCTTTTTTTTTTACATAAACTATAATTACAATAGTAACCGGTATTAAATTTACCGGTAAATCGGTACTGAACTACTGAAATAATTAAAAAATACTTGAACAAGCCTTGATTACAATACAGTCATCGAGTCGCGACCGCCCTGAAGTTAACTCTAAATGTCTACACAGATACCAAATTCTATTTTGGTTTATGGTACGGGACGGAATATTGTGCCATATGGAAAATGTATGTGAAATGATAACTGCACTGTTTGCATTAGCCCTTGTATCATCTAATTGATATAAACTTCAATTCCTTCTATATTTTTAAGTGAAGTTATTGAGATTTCTAGAAAATTACATATATAAAAAAATATTTTATATGCTTTCATATGTACTGTAATATTTCTAAGGAGCTTTAGCACGTACCAATTTAGAATTTGAATATTAGAATTTTACATGAACCAAAGCTTAGAAAATCGTGCGATATCACTCTAATTTAAATATATATTTCGTGTCATGTCACTTGTATCTAAGAACGTTTCTGCAAGCTATTAGTTATGACAGCTACAAATTATTTTTACTAGAAATGCATAACATATAAAAACATATAAAAAAATATATGTTCTTTGCAAAAAAAATATTCAAATTGTTTCTTATTTGTAGGGTGGTTTTAATTTATATTTATTTTAAATACTTTTATTTTTTTAAATAATTATCTGGGGTATTTACATATATTCTTTAAAATCTCTAGGTACATGTAATAAAATTGTAGCTGATTTCTGTAACTGAATTCTGATGATTGCCTGAGCCGGTTTAACCGAATTGAGTGCAGTTTTCAGTACTATTTTAAGCAAAATTTACTAAATGTGATGTTTGTGTTATTTAAATCGGTTTATAAATATAATACTTATATCAATATCAAGTATTTGGTTCGACAAAATTGTAACAAAATAATTTTATTATTGAATTGGCTGAAACTTTACTTTTCGTTTCGTAATATACAAATATAGTTTTCAAAATGATAATGTTATTAGAACATGAAAGTAAATTAAATCAGCACTTAAATTATTATGTAGTTCCAGCGGGCGAAGCCGCGAACGGGTCGCTAAGTAACATATTGTTCACAATTTATTTCCAGGTTTTCCTAACATAACCTTAAACTAGCTGACTATACTGAAAAGTATATATTTGCTCGCATAGCTACTTACTAGTGTTAACAGTGATTAAGAAACTAAATAATTAGAAAAATATAACGAATAATAAAAAACATTTCTTACTCTTACCCACTAGAGAGATTTTTAGTCTACAAGACTATATTGCAAGTTTGATTCATAAGTTTAACCAACGCTTAGTAAACGAAGATAATACTTAAAATTAAATAGTAAAACTAAATATTATTTTATAAAAATAATTTAACTGATTAATTACATCATAGTCTTATAAGACTATGATGTAATTAATCAGTTATATCATAATCCTGTTATTTTGACATAATTATAGGATATATCTACGTCCATTACATGTGTAAAATAAATGCTACGACCCTTAAACACACCAAGTAAGTATAAACATGTGAAACAGTGAAATCATATAAAACAATATTTCTAATAATATGTTAAGAGTATATATGTAGTTAGTTTTTGAAAATTATAGCTAAATCGGTGCAAAAATATTATAAATGCAAAAATTTACATTATACATTATTTACAACATAATATAACATAACTTTTATTTAAAAAATAATACAAAAAGGACCGCATAGAAACTCAAAACACAAACAAAATCTAATCTAATTTAAAGGTATTACAAAAAATAACACTTTTAATATATTAATTGTACACATTAAACTTAAATATCTTTTTATAGTAAACAGCGACTTAAAATACTACAATACTACGGCTATGATTCATCAGGCAGTGGCTCTATTTGGTCAGATCGTACAAACGACATACTTGAATAATTTATACATAAATATACATTTAATTATACCCTCAGTTTGAAGCGGGGATCGAGTAAATCATTCTTGTTAAAACTAGATATTGCGTAGAAAAATATTTTTAGAAAACGTATACAAATTTGAACGTAACGTGACTCGAACCTACGCCTCTTGTGAATTGTGCAAGAGGTTCAAATGCCGCTGTTTTCAAATGTTTATAAGTTTTCTTTAATATTTTTTTTCCTTAGTATGGAATAATACTTAAAAAATGCAGGACATCGCGCGTCAGCTATAAAAAAATATACGTTTGTAAGTTTTCAAACTGTAATTTAATTATTGGCACCTAGTATTTTAGAATTATTTGTTCCTAAAAAAATAACGCTAAGGGAACGGAGCCTTAATGGGAACGGAGTCTCTTAACACTTGGTTCCCAGGTTCCCTTTGCGTAGGCAAAGGCCTGCTATAATACAGCGTAATAATGAAAAGGATAAGATTCTATATATGATTTTTGTTCGATATTTTGGGACCAAAAATTCAAGAGAAAGTGTTGTATCCCTAAAATCTCTTTACAAAGGTAAGAGATTCGTGAAGGTAGACATGTTTTCTTGTATTCAAAACATTATTTATAGCAAGCTATTATGAACATAAGATAATTTAATTATCGTTAACATTTTAATTACATAATAAAAAAAAGAACTAACAGGTGAGTAAATGATAAAAATTAGTAATAAATTGAACTGTGGCATTTTTTTTTAATATGACGTGTACAGTGTACACGTATACTCTTATATAAAATAGTAAAAAATATTTTGGATACTTTCTTTGAGATGATGATTTTTGAACCCTTGTATTTCATTATATTAAACACTAAACTAAAGCTACCACTTAAAATAATGCTGCACATTTTCTTTTCGAGTTTTATATTACACTTTTTAATTAAGCCAAAAATGCTTGCTTCAATTATTATTTAAAAATATAAGGATACTGGTTATAGAACACTAAATTACTTGTCTTATTATCAATAATGTTCATATTTGGAGAAAGTTAATTAGAGCGAATCAAATAATATTAATACATACAAAATATATTTTATAATAGATTCATGTAAACATGTATCGTAATAGTGGATACAGAGGAAACCTACAGTCAGACGCTGTGCCCATGATTATTATAGGCGTCATATTATTATTCGTTAGCAATTCCTATTTTAGACAACACATAATAAAATAAAAATAAAATAAATAATAAGACAATACATACCATTGTTTTAAATTTTTAAAATATTTTTTCTGTCATTAATAAAATACAACGGAAGACGATATTCTAATTATTAATTAATATTCATACCGATTACGCCATAATTGTGACTACCACCAATATTGATTAGGCCATTATATCTATAATTTATTACTTCATCTATTCTACCACAATCTGTCAAATTATCGTTATTTAATGACTTATTAACAGTTTCTTGTACACAATCAAGTAAATGTTCAAAGAAATTAGGAAAATTATCGTAACTAGGGAACACATTGATATCAATAACAGCATGTTTACCTGTAGAGTTCTCTATGACAACATCGAAACCAGCTAATATTAGTCCAATTTTCTTTCTTAACACGCGTATTATAGTTTTTATTTTATCCTCATCAACGGCTATTTTCATTTCGGTTTTGTCGTGAGGGTCGAGAATGGATAATGTTGATTGACTGTCCGCTTTACATACTTCCCCTGTACTGTAGTGTATTGGGTCCAAGTCGTCTGAAGCATTGAAGTTCTTAAGACTTGGTCGTTCAAATATGTGATACCTGGAAAAGATAGCGGAAATTTGTAAGCATTTCTCTACAGATATGCTAACAATATAAATAAGTTGTAACAAGCGTATAAGAATTTCGACGTAGCTTGACGAGAAGGTATGGCTTAGTGGTCTGAGCGCCCGGTCGGTTTCCCGGAGACGCGGGTTCGAGTCCCGCTACATTCAAATTTTTATACGTTTTCTAAAATAAGTATTAAGCACAGATTATATTTTTAGTAGACACAACATATTAGACTAAAAAAAATCACTAACCTGTTGCCAACTACAAAGACTTTGTGCAGAACAGCATTATGATTGACAAAACTTTGCACCACACAGGGTGGTTTACACATACTGAGACCTCTTTCATTAAATATAAGAACCATTTCGTGAGCAAACTTAGACCCGTGGGCTACTGTTGGTTTACATATTACTGGAAATCTCACACTACGTCTTTTCATAATTTCAATATTAAGTCTTGTATTACTAGTTGTGAACTCTGCAAATGCTGGTGTAAATATACCTTGGTTTTGCAATGATGATTCATTGTGTAATATTGAATAGTAATAATATCTGAAATAGTAAAACCAACAAATTTTAACTACAAATTTTTAGTCTCATAAATAGGCAGGTAAATGCCTATTTTTATATTGATAATATTAAATTTAAAAATCTGCTCCACGCTGTATTCCACACTCAGCAGTGTAGGCAGAGGGAACCTTGTGTTAAGACACTCCGTTTTCCCACTTTCCGTCGCATTCTGAAGGTGTTGCATGTTGAGTGGCAGAACTAGATAATATTCTATAGTAAAAATTTGTGTTTCTATCAAGCTTTCAGAACATCCTTTAAATTATTTACCAATAAATTATAGTTTGTAAATAATTTAAACCTAATTATGAAAATAATTTTGTTTACCTATTTAATAAGATCCTCACATTATCTAAAGGATCAATTACTGTAATGTTTGGATGATTTGATAAGTACTGCTCCAATCTTCCAATTATACTTGCAGCCTTAAAGGTAAAGTAGTTCATGTTAATAAATACAAAACTTATAATTTAACATATATAAACACTATTTTCTATAGAAAAATAAAATTACAATAGTTTTGATGTAAATGAGAAGGAATTTTCTCTCTTATTTATATCAAAATTAGTCAAAGATTTTGCTACTCAGTCTATAGGTTAAGGTGTTAAAATAATTAATTAATCCATACATTACCTTGCAATCACCTTGATCAGCTGCAGCTATAACATCAGTCAATTTGTGTAGCAATATATCGATTTTTCCTTGTTCTTCAAAAGGTCTTTCTAAATCCAACTGTAAATTAAATGATAAATTCATAGAAACAAATAAAAATGCACTGCAATGTTTCCAAGAAACACAGAAGCTTAAAATGTGATATTTCTAAAATATTTATCTTGAGCGTGGAAAAATATTAAAAAAAAATTAAAAATACTTTCATCTATATATTCTAAAATATATTAATGTAAAATGGATTGAAATTTTTTATTATGTGCGTTTAATTACCTTAATAAGGTTGTATCCATGTGAATTGCACGCTTTAATCAACTCTTTCCAATTCAACTTTTGACTCTTTTTTTCGGACATCCATATACCTATTGTTTTTCCAAAAGAAATAGTCTCGCTCATTTTGAAATTTAGTTTTTATAATTCATAACTTTTCCAACAAACTGTTTATTTTATATTTTTGGCTATTTAAATTTATAACGTGATAAACAATAATATATTGTATAAAATATAATCATAAAATAATAATAAACCTAAATAATATTAGAATAAAATATACCACGCCAAGTAGCTGACACGGACACTATGATGCATTATTACTAATTTTCTCTTTACGCAATAATAATTAAGCGAGACTATAAACGAATAAGTTAAAAGCGAGACTAAGTATTCTATTAGTCATTGCAAAATAATTCCCAATGACAAATAACAAAAACCATTGCACATTTTTTTGACATTTGACATAATAAAATATTATTTTGAAAATGACATTAGACTCGTTTTGATGAAACAGCTTCCTGTCTTTACAGTTTTATGATTAATTAAAATATTTTTCTAAATCAGTATTTTGAATATTCTCGACATCCTAGAAATATATTTGGATTTATATTAAAGTTTTTCTTTATAACATTAAAATCGAAAAATCTTATTTTGTGATAATAGCGTCAAGTCTTCCAATCCTGACAAAATAATGACAGTGACAGACATTGACATTTGACACACGCACAATGCAACATATGAGCGACACATGTAGTTAAATGTATATTAGTTTTTTAATCATTTTTATTAATATTTTAGTACTTATACTTATAAATTTATTTTCTTTATATAGTTTTCATAAGTTATTAGCCAAATATAATATTATAAAATGTCTGACGACGGAATAATAGGTGTGAAAAGTCAACTACTAGACATGTTTTCGGAATTGGAAGATTCTGAATTGGAATCTATTGAAAACTGGATTTGTTCACAATCTTATAAAAAAGTTAAATATTTTAATTACACTGCGTCTAATATGAGTATGATTCCATTTTTAATTTTCTTATATTAATTTACAGATTTGAAAAATAAAAAGGCTCTAAAAAAATCTGAGAACTTATTAAAAAAGATAGGGATTTCTATTAAAAAAATTGTACCATTTGAAGCAGAAATGGCTTCCGAGAACATTGTGCCTCCAATTGTTGGTGATCAATCTGATTGTACTAAAGTTAATACATGTCATGTTGATGAATTCCTCTATGATGAAAGTGAAGTTGATCAGCTTGTTAAAAAAGGAAAACTGCAAAGACATTATTGTCTAGACTGTAACTCTCGTAATATTAAGGTGACTTTTAAGTTTATATTGCTACTAGCTTTTACTTAAGACTTGGCCTGCCATGTCAAATGGAAATAACTCAAATTTATATACAACACATGAAACAGTCTAAGTGGCTAAGATGACTCACAACAAGTACTGTGTTCTATGATGTTGATCATATAGTGGCCTTCCTCAATAAATGAACTATACAATAAAAATAAAACCATTTGTTTCATATATTTGACATTAGTTAAAAATTAATCTTTTCGTAAATTGACCATTTATCAATTACCCTGTCAGTTTTCACGAATTGTTTCGAGGTAACACTCACTCTGTACCTGTGGTCAAAGTTACTTACCTAAGGATATATTTATAACATAATAATAAAATTAAATGGATTTATTTACAGGATTTAATTTTAATTTCACATTCACTATCAAGACAGGCATTACAATATATTTTCAAAGTTTTGCTACCAAAAGATTTAGAGGACAAACAACTTCTTGATGTCGGATCCCGATTAGGAGTTGTATTGTATGGTGTATGTTTCAATATTTATTTGCATTTATTTTAATTTTTTTTATTCTATTGTATTTCTTATTATGTTTCTTTGCACAGGCTTACTACTTAACTAATGTTTCTAAAATTATTGGGATAGAAATGAATAAAGAATGCTGTGAAGTACAAGAAAAAATTATACATCAATTTTCCATGGATAGTGATAGAATAAAAGTTGTACACTCAGATGTAACAATTAGACCAGACATTGTAGAATGTTCGGACATAATTATGATTAATGTGTTAGATTTCTTTGTTGATATAGAAAAACATAAAGAAATGTGGTACTTCTTTAAGAAACACATTAAAAAAGGAAGTTATTTAATATCTAATAGAAGCATGTCTGAAACTCTAGGAAGCTTAGAAATATATGAAGAATTTATGAACTGGTTAACAATTTCTAAACCAAATCAATTAGAAAATGAAATATTTTTTGATGTGGAAGACTACAGTGAATTGTACCTTTATATAATAAACTAACTGTTTGATACTTTTTTAATTGTTGTTTTCAATTTAGTTTCACACTTTTCTGTTTGCAGCAGCGTAGTTAGTGAGAATCTAGTTTTAAAAACTTCATTTTCTGTATTAATGGAAGTTAACTTGAATTCAAGGTTACTAGCTTAAGTTACTGACTAGTAGGAAATGAAAAATAATAAATTAACCCACGCGAGAATAGAATCCATGACAATAGCGCTCATAAATTGACACTGGGCCACTATATATATTGATGGTATTTTCACATTGGAAAATAAATAATAAATATAGTCAGGGGTACTTATTCATAATTTCAATAATTATAATATTAATAATATCCACGTAAAGCCAATCGTGCCGCAAGGGCATAAGTGTGACTGGTTGTAGTACTATTCGAGAAAATTAAATATTTTCTATATATAATGAAAAATTAAATCAGCTTCACACTGTAAGTATCTTGCACACAGCAGGCAACTTTCCGCCAAATTTTGGAGGCATTGCGTGTTGAATGGCGGAACTCGACGCCGCGCTTTGTCTCGACATCAGAGCGAAGAAACGAAAATATAAATTTAAATAAATATTAGACGGCAAGAGGCCAATGCCAATTCTTGAGTTAAATCTATGATCAAGATACTTGTGATTTGTGCTTGTGTATATAATCTGTAATTCTGTAGTCTACTTACTGTGTAATAGTCTTTGTATTTAGGAGGCTATATTTTTAAAATGGCGTCTCACATTAAATAATTTAGAACAACGTAAAGAAAGTGTAGTTTATATTTTGTATAATTATCGATACAATATTTAAAATACACTCAAAATGTGGCACGAGGCGAGAAGACAAGAAAAAATGATTCGTGGAATGATAGTGGATTATCGTAGAAGAGCTGAACGCCGTAAGGACTTCTATGAAAAGATTGTTAGTATTTTATTACTTTTCGCTATAAATAGGTGTTAGAAAAGTTTTTTTATTGTAATCAAAATTATTTGTTTTAGAAAGCTGACCCGACCCAGTTTCTGCAGCTTCACGGTAGAGTATGTAAAATACACCTGGATCCAGCTGTAGCAGCTGCCGGTGAAGGTCCAGCTATAATGTAAGTGTTTATTATGTATTTTAATTATGAAAATTATATATATTTACGTATATTACAAGAAATTAAATATTTGTATATATGTTTTAGGATGCCGTGGCAGGGCGACACCAACAACATGATAGACAGGTTCGATGTTCGTGCTCATCTGGATATAATTCCAGATATAAAAACCCCCGAAATACCACCAGAAGATTTATCTCAAGAAGAGAGACAATGCAATTACGAAAGATACAGAATTTTGGCTCAAAATGCTTTTCTAGGAATAAGTAATATAAAATATTTAGTAATTTAAATAAAATGACCTGCTGTGTCGAACATTATAACTTTATGTTATAATTTCATATAATTTTGCAATAAGAAAAGCATATGATAATATGAAAATTAGTATATGATAATTAATTATTTATTTATAATAAAAATTACATAGGTATTGGTATTCTGTACACATGATATAAGTACTTATTATGTATTTAATTAATTATATACAATTGTAGGTGAAGACAAATTTCTTCAACAACTTGCTATCGAAGAGCAATTTGGAGTTACTGTTGAAGAGAAAGAAATGCAGAGGGAGAAGTTGAGTGAAAAAAGAGGGACAGGGGCTGCTATAGGATATAATTATAATGAACCCAATCAACCTTCTACTTCCATTGGTATGTATGATACATTTTAAGGTTTAATTAAAAAATATATAATATATTTTGAAGCAGTTGTGATGTAGTAGCATCTGTCTGATGATAAAAATGGTGCTAAGATCTCAGGTCAAATAATATATTACTATTCAACAATATTTATGTTTTATAAAATGTGCATAGCTATACTTTTAATAATTTCACAAATATAATAAAAGCAACTGTATAAGATGTAAAGGTGGTGTAAGTATTAAAGAGTTGAAATTTTTTTTTTGCCTCACTATTTTAGCATTTTCAGCCATTTTTCTATATTATTCATATTTAAAATTAACAGTAATACTTATTACTAATAACAACAACACCGCTTCACACCTTAACCCTAGCGGGGTAGTCAGAGTAAAAAGATTTGAATACAGTCTGAAACTATAAATAAACTTTTAATTATAGCTGCTCCTGAAGTAAAGAAACCTGAAGCCAAGGATTCTGATGATGACTCTGATGTTGACATGATTGATGTGGATTTAAGCATTGATGTTAATAAGATGGAGGCTTCACAGGTGAAAGCCTTTCATTGATTACATTTGCCTCCTCCAGCTTATCCCATTCCTGCCATTTTTATGCCTTGAGCAGCCAGTCTTATTTTGCCTGCAATGTCTTTGAAACACAAAAAATGCTTATATTTATAAATAAATTGATATTCTGAACATATATTATAAACAGGTTATTGATATTCAGCTATTGTCTGCTGCAGAGAATAAAATGTCTTAACACAATGTTCCCTTTGCCTACCCAAAGAAAGAAAACAAATTCTTTACAACAGCATCTAATAAAATTTGTGGTATAAATGTTGGGTGGAAATGATACATGAAATTCTTTTTTTTCCTTCCATTTCAGGGATATTGTATGTTGAGTAAAATTATTAATTTGTATTTGATATTAAAAGCTTTTCATTATTGTGATATACATTGCATTTTATCAACAAAGTCAGACTTTGAAATGAGCCTTGTAGCTAACAATGGTTAAATTGTAAAGTGTGTTGAAGAGATTGTAGAGAATTAAATTATATTTAAATTATAAGTTTCTCCACTCTGGTGTGTCTCTGGTTTGAATTACAAGAAGAATGACAGTGTGGAATCACAATACAGAATAATGTTTTTTTTACAATGTTGCTCATTTCAATTTTATTTTACAGGCACATGAGTTAAATGCAGTTGGTCCACAATTCGGAATGGCTGGTTGTGATTTATTTTCATTTTTGACGGGAGATGCAGATGATGCTGAACATCAAAAACAATTGTTAAGGGAGGAGAAAGAAAAAGCTATGTTCTCTGGAAGAAAGAGTAGGAGAGAGAGACGAGCACACCGGTAAGATAATAATATGTAATAATTTTTAAGCATCTAAGATATATGTATATTAGATATGTATTATATATTATTTATTAGAGGTAACCATGCAGGCATGGCATAGCATGTGATAGCGTCAGCTGTGGGTTCTATTCTGACTCGGGGGAATTACTTTTTTAATTTCTACACTTTGGTAAAAAATTTTGTTTCACAATGTCTCGAAAATTGGGCGTTGCGAGGGAAATGGAGTATTAACCCTAGTTTCTCTCTGCATACCATGCTATATGTGGGATACAGTAGGCAGGTAAATACATACATATTTTCATTTTCTCGACCTTTTAACAAGAACACGCAATTTCTAGAATATTCGGCGCAAAGTGAGAGATATAGAGAACACTAAGCTCCCCATATATCACCGTAGGCTGGGGGATATAGAATGAAGTAAAAGATATATAATTTTTTTTGTGTCAAGATACTCCTATCTCTGCTTCCTGTGTGTGAGTGTGGTCGAAACTTGTGGTTGTGACCATTGTGTTAATATACAATATCCTATAATTGCTTAAAATGTGTCAATGGAACTGAATTAGTAATCTTTCCTTATTAACCACCTGGTGGTGGCAATCATGGCAAAACAAACTGGGTTTGATTAAAAGAATAAAAAATAATAATTTCGTTAAAATAGTTTATTCCCTTGAAACACCTTGCTGTCTCAATAAATTTAAAATATAATTATCGTTTTAGTGACAAAAAACTAGCAACACGAGTTGTAAGTCCACCCAGCTATGCGGCGCCATCTTCATTTGCACGAGTCAGTCGATCACCAAGTAAATCTCCTTCAAGAAGTCCTTCCCCGGAACATTCTACTATTGAATTTATTACTTCGTTTGGACCTGATGATGATGAGAAACCTCGTGAGTCGCTTTTTTATATGCATTTTAAAGAAGAAAAAAACTATATAAACTGTATTGACTAAAATAAAAGCTTTTAAAATAATTTGAAGCTTATACAGTGGCGTAGTGACGGGTGGGCATAGTCCGCAAAACTATTTAAACATACATATGAAATTATATTGTGTTCGCCTGGGGGTGCTGTAAAAATATTTGGCCCCGGGCGCGTGTTAAACTCACTACGCCACTGACCTTATAACATCTAATGAAATAAATAAAGTAAAACAATTATGCTGATAAAAATTAAGCTAATGATTAACGGTACTGATTTAATTTTCTACTACTTTTAATTTATTAGTTATATATAAAAAATTGGGCTTAGATTATGAGCGCTATTTTAATTAATTATTCAGCCATAGTAATTAGTTATATAAAACATAGCGCGGCGTCGAGTTCCGCTGTTTCCCTCTGCCACCCTATTATGTGCGCGATAAAGTGTGAAGCTAAAAAAATAGTTATTATTAGTATATGTATGTACTTTTTAATTTTAGCACTGCCATCTAGAGCTCTATATGCAGACAAATTGAAGCAAAATTTGAAAAAACCAGACATGCTGTACTCGGAAGCAGTACGGAAATCGTCATTCAGGTAAATAAATTATTAATATTAAGAAACAGTTTTATCAAGAAACATATTTAAAAGTATAAAATTGTAAAAGAGACTACTGAAGTTAATTATGCCATATATAATTGTCTATAATAAGTTACGTCGAAATTCTTAACTGCTTCTTACAATGTTTAGTATCAGCATTTTCTGTTGCCAAATGCTCATTCTTTGCACCAAAGATTATTATTTGGTTAGCGGAAATTTTTGAAAATCTCTGTACTGCACGCACGCTCGTTCGCCTTGTCTTTTCCATAATGAAAAAAATAAATGGCTTAATTGTTGATTACAGTTTTTAAGTTTAAAAAATATTTATTTCTTTTAATTACTAAAAAAAGTAACTTGATCTCTTTATCATAACACTATATGTCTTGGTTTTACTTTGTCATTTAGTATTATTTACTTCTACTAAGGATATTAACCTTAAGACTCATATTTTTACTATTAACTTTCCATTAAAACTTTAAACTAAAAGTCTCTCATAGACATTTATCCGCAAATAAAAAAAGTACTGAATTTTTAGTGATTCGCATTTGCGATATTTCAAGAGATAACATTAAATCAACAAAACAAATATACATGTACTATGATTTTTTTTATTTCAGATCACATTCAACAGACAGGATGCGACCTATGATAGGCCCTCGAAGGCCGGACTCGAGATCAAGGTCAAGGTCGAAGTCGAGATCGCGCTCCTACTCTCGTTCCCGTTCGAGGTCGAGGTCGCGTACCTCGTATGGGAGGAGGTCAAGGTCGAGATCAAGATCACGCTCGAGGACATTTAGGAGACGATCTAGGAGCTCCTCTAAGTTGGTACTTTTGAATATATCACATGAAAAATTTTAATATTTATTGGTTTGCTGAAGTAAATATAATGTTAGGTACCTTACAGTTTAATTATTATTAATTGTATATATGTATTTTTTTTATTTATGGCACAAATATAATTATTATTGTTTTGATTTTTTAAATTTTGTGAATATTTTTATAGTGAACAGTTTATTTTGTTTATTTATTTTAATCATATATGCACTGTTTGCAGTCACGCTAGTGGGTTTGCGACCCGTAATAGATCCAGGTCCTTATCAAATGAAAGGTAAGCTAAGTGTTGTTGAAATATATTTCATTAAAAAACACCTTTTCATCTGCCGATTTTTTGTGATGGTAAGCATTATCTACTCAAAATCAAATAAATTATGATATCTTTGGATATAAATTATATTACATTAGTTATTTATGCACTATTATCATGAAAAACATTTTTTTTTAAGATTTACATCATATCAAGAATTTTTTTATATATTTTCAGTACAGAGAAAACTCAAAATAAGCCAACAACACGTTACTATGGGAGACGCAAAGAAAATGTATCTTCAAGTGAACTCTCACTCGACTCGGAATCTAGTGAATCGTCTAATGGGGACAAAAATAAGTAAGTGTTATTTTATTAATATTTTTTTGATTCACACTGTATTCCACATATAGCAGAGAAGGCAGAGGGAACTTAATGTAAAGATACTTAGCAACGTAAATTTGGAGACATTACGCATTGACTGATGAAACTAATATAATCAATTCCTCCGAGTGGAAAGAAAACCCACAATTGTCGCTTTTCACACGCTGTCGCTGCGTTACGACGTCATCTGCATTTTTGTTGTGAGAAAATCACATATGGTATTTATGTTATTTGAATATCAAACCGAAAATATTATTGGTAAGTTATTTGTTTTTGTATGTTTGTTATAATATGTTATATTAATGAGAATTATATTTTTTTGAGATACTCTAAATAAATGGCATATATTATAATAGTGCAATTGGACAATATCTAACTGTAAAAGGGGAATGATTATATTTAAATTATTATAATTTCGAAATTCTGTTGTGTCTAAAAGACAAAGCACGGTCCTGAGTTCCGCTACTCAACACGCAATGCCTCTTGAAAATCTTTAAATCTGAATATATATAAAATAAAATTAAAATAATGAATAATTTTATATTAATAATAATATATTTAATTTAATTTCCAGATCGGCGGTTGGCAATAAATCAAACGCAAACGTGAATCAGTTACGATTAACTGGATCCAGCTCCAAAGTCAGTAAGAATCATTTCTTGTTACACTATGCTTAGCATTACCCGTAGAATGAAGGTTATAGATACGGGATTTAATACCGAAACCTACTATTAATAATAGTCATATAAAAATTATAAAAGATATATTGAATATACATATTTGTGAAGAGTTACCTACCGAAACCTACTATGTGGTATAATAGTAACCATAAATAATGATGATTTAAAGTTTAAAACATATGTCTGTGTCTATAATATAATAATTTATTAATATACTAAGCCATCTTGAAAAAACTTTGAACATTGTTTTGAATTTATGTACATTTTTTTATCCTAAATTTTATTCAATTCCTTTGCAACTTATGAAGAAGTTTTTAGTTACAATTAACAGTCAACATTTGTAATTTAAATGGTTATGTTATAAACTCCTTTAAAATTGATTGATTCTTTAAAAACTATACATGCTTAAATCTAATATAATACTTATGTTTGTATAGCTAAACAAAAAAATAACTATAATATTTTTCATGTTTTATTTCGACATTCAAAAAGCAACTTTATTTCATGTTATTATCATCTATTTCATTCAAAGTCATTCAAGTAGTCAAATTGTTATGTTAATTATTTTCTAAAAAAGTTATTTTTTTATATAACTGTTAATATTATTAATGCAATGATAAGTCCTAGTAGTTTTTAGTTGTTTTGTTTACAGAAGTTTAATTATTTTTTTTGTTAATATAAATAATATCGATTGACTATTTCGAACTTTAAGGTAAATAATAACTGTCAAACATTTATATAAGTATATTTTACAGGGTGCTTCGCGTGAGACACTCTCGATGAAGGAGAAATTAAAAAGGAAAATGCAGGCACAATTATCAAGGCAATGTGAGTTTCAGTACTAATACTTTTACTTACTTCTTTTTTTCAGGTTTACGCTGTATCCCACATAGTAGGGTGGACAGAGAGAACCTACTGTTTAGATGCTCTGTTCCCCACTCGTCCGCGGAATGCTCGGCTTACATTATGTATATAACTTATTAATTATATATATCTAATACGATCACTGAATTGTATTAGATTTTTTTTGACACAACAAGTGACTTAACATTAGGTTCCCTGCGCTCCTATACGGACGATGTAGAGTGAATTAAAAAAATACATATCAATTAATATAAATTTTATGGTGATGCTAGAGCACCTATTCGCAACGCTCATTTCAAATAATGGCGATTATATTGGAAAAAAAAAATTAGTGGGCGGCGGTTATTCAGATGACCCATACGCTCGTTTGATATAAAAAAAATAATGTGTCGGTGTGGGGTGTCAGTGCGCGCGGACAAGCGCGCGGAGGCGGAGCGCGTGGAGCGCGAGAGCCGGCGGCAGGCGCGCCGCGATGAGGAGATGCGTGAACTCGCCATCAAGCTGAGGCGCAAGTTAGTATACCTTATAAATAGAAATACGCCTTGGTAAAGCTCTTATAATTCGTCGAATATATATAAATCTACATGGTAAGATCGACGAGCAGCGGGCGCCCTGAAGTTAGACTTTCTCAATTTTTGTATTATTATTTTAGTATTATTTTCACAAATACTTGAAATTTTATACTATAGTTATAGTGTTAAACATGTTTTTTTGATAACTATCTGAATAAGGATTAAATCGTTTTTATTGTTTAATTTAATGCTCATTGCAATGAGAAATTGCGAAGAAATTTTAAATATAATGTCGTTGAGATTTGAATCCGATGCTTCTTAATAACTAACAGTAAATGGTACAATGGTATGGTTTGGTACATTAATATGAAAAAAAACCACTTTGCATTTTAAATTTTATTCTCAATTAAATTATTTATTTATTTATTAATATTGTGTATTGTATGTATGATAGGCAGCGTGAGATGAGACATCAGCAGTATCAACGGTCCAGTGACGATGATTCCGATAAAAGTAGTGATTCTTCCAGGTATATTATGTTATTTAAAAAAAAAACAATATAAGCCAAATTGTATTCTTTCTTCTGTCCATTATATGTTGAATACAAATTGTTATTGTATGTTCTTTACACCCTCGTTTTGCTAAGTAAAAATATCACTCGTTTTCGTCGCATATATAACAAGGTAAGGGGCGAAATTGCCTGGCGAAAATAAACAACGCTTTTTGTTTTTATACTAGAGCATAGAAATGAAAATATTTCCCTTAAATGGGAATTGAACTCACAACCATCCCATTTACAGTCAGACCATAACCGACTGTGCTATTTCATCAAAATATATTTAAAAAAAACCAGATATAATGATACATTAAAATCATTTCAATTAGCATTGACGTATAGGCATTTTTAAAATACAAATTTTTCAATTACAGGCATTCTCCAGCACCTGAGAGAAAGATTGAAAACAGGATTCGATCTAACAGTAAGCAGCCTGAAGAAAAAAAAATTCAAGTTTGGGAATCCAATAAGGAATTATCACCTCCGAGACCCAAGTACATTGAATCAGGTGAAAATTCAAATTACAATAACCGAAGACGCTATGAAAACAGTGGTTATGACAAAAGACCAGAAGACTATAGGGAACAAAGTAATTATCAATATAGAGATAGGTACCCTCATTCTAGAGGCCGTTATGATAATAATGATTACAGTCGTCCAGATAGTTATTATAATAAACAAAATGATAGATACGGGTCAGGGGTTCGAAGACCTTATAGGGGTGGTTATAGGAACCAGAACACAAGGAGCCCTGGACACTACGGCGACGGTCCTTCAAATAGGTTCCGTGATGAAGAAAGTGCGAGAAATAAAGTCAAACTTGTAGATTATTAATTTATATACGCCTTTATTTGGCATTTTGTATATTTAGATAAGGTATAATAAAACATTTATGCTTATATGATGTTTTTTATTGTTGTGATGTGTGTGTATAATTTATACAAAAATATACATTTTTACATAGCTATTTACATTGTTGAAAGTTAATATAAAATCTTAAGTATTATTCGTTAAGCCCAGTCGTGGAGGTCTAGAGGCAATGTACAACAGTAAACGCGATAAGTTATGGATTCGATTCCCACTCGGAGAAATTGTATTTCCTCGCTCCAGTAACGCGAGGCAAAGCGCGGCGTTGAGTTCCGACGCAAAGTGGAGAACGGAAGTTTCTCAATGGGAACGGAGTGTCTTGGAACTAGGTTTCCAGGTTCCCTCTATCTACACTGCTATATGAGGGTAAAGCGTGAAAAAATATATTACATAAAACTTAAAACAATTTTTAATTATTACTATATTAAATGTCACAATCAGTCTGATTTCTCTGCTTTAAACTATTACATAGCAGTAAAATCTCAGTTGGTACTGTCAATTACATAAACTGTACAAAATATTCATAATGCCATAGAAAAATTGAAAACTTAACAATATATAGGTACTCATTATATTCGGCTTTATCGAAAAAACAAACGTGTTATTGTATATAGTTAACTAATTACCTGTTAGACTAAATAATGTTACAGTTTTAATAGATTTACAGGCGTTATCTTTATTAGAAGAAAGAACAAATTAAAAATATTAATACATGAATTTTAACATCTTAAATATTATCGTGACTAGTGAACTCTAGTCTAAGAAAGATAATTTATTTCAAATTGCGATTTTTACTTTTTGTCTAATCTAGAGACATTGTCCATTGAACACAAGATCTTTTATAGTTTTGTCTTATTTCAAAGCCATGAAAACATTAAAATTAAGCTACGGTCTCTGCATACCTCTTTCGCCTCGTCCACTGACATCGACCTCTTCATACATGCACTCCAGGGAGTGCTCTCCCTCGTTCTTTTAATGTAACCGAGGTCTCCCTCGCCTCTTACGACTTACTCTTCCTTCATAAATCTTTTTAGCCATTCTTCCATCACTCATTCTCTCGATCAGCTAAACTAACTCCAAGTATTGCGCGTAATACCCACATTTCACTGCAGTATAAAAGCGCCAGACAGCTATCTTAATACAAATTTAACAACTAAGCTGACACGGCGTCACGGCCAAGTCAATTGGCTGTCAAGGCGGCATGCCACTCGCACACAGGCTGAGTTATCTTTGTAAAGAGATAAAAAATAAAAGGATTTGGACAAAATCTATATTATGCTATAGATAATAGAATATTATTGTTCTATATTTTCACTAATCACTAAGTGTGTCCACATCTATATCTTCGTTGTCGTCGTTGGCGGTGGAGTCCGGGTCTCTGGCCGCGGCCGTGCCTATGCCTGAACGACCCTCTTTTGTATGACGCCATTTCATTCGTCGATTTTGAAACCAGACTTTTACCTGAAATATAAATATTGATCAAAATCATCATAATCACACGCGCAAACGAAGGAAGGTATAGTCTGAAATTTAGTTCGTTTTTTAAGGTTATCAAAATATCAGTTTCTCGTTGTATCCTACACATAACAGGGTAATCAGAGATAACCTAATGTTAAGACACTCCGTTTTCCATTTTCCGCCGAATTCTAGCCGCCGTTGCTTTGCGCGTTTAGTAGCGGAACTCAACGTCGCGAATTGTCTCGATACAAGAGCGAATAAATGAAAATATACAATTAAATAAATATTTCATTTCCACAATCGCGTTTACAGTCACACTTGGGCCTCTGCGTCACGACTAGCCTCAATTGCACCTTAATTTATTAATATTCGAAATAATGATATCTTATCAACTAAAATGGGCGAACAATTATTCTAAGTTTAACAATTATGTAACATTTTAACAAGAAGTATACATAGACAAAAAAATATAAATTCTAATTATTCTGTTGTCTAAGTATCGCGTAGGCCTAAACGTAAAACGTTTAGTTTTTACCTGAGCATCAGTTAGACCTAGCGTAGCTGCCAATTGTCGCCTATCCGGCTTAGTAATATATTTTTGTATTTGAAATCTCCTTTCCAAGCCTTTTCTCTGTAAATTACTAAAGACAGCCCGTGACCAGGATCGTTTTCTCTTCCCGCTCGAGGACACGTCGCAGCGAGGTGCGGACTGCGTTGGAGACGACGTTGGTATAGGTAGGCGGTAGACGGCTAGAATCAAATAATGTAACTAAAGAAGTATTCTTTATTGCTTTTATTATCAGCTTTACGCTGTATTCCGCACACTGCAGAGGGAACCTAGTGCTAAAAGATACCGTTCTCTATTTTCTGCCGCATTTTGGATACATTGCGTGTTGAGTGGCGAAATCCACGCTTTACATCGTTACCAGAATAAGAAAAAAATATATTTAATATCCTCGAGAGGGAATCGAACCCACACCTGTCGCTTTTACAGTCACACGCTTGTGCCTCTGCGCCACGACGGGTCTCCTCAGTAATCTGAATTCCTGTATACATACACCTTCACAACAGTGGCTTAAAAAATACTAAAGATTGGGCGTTTTTCAAAATTTTTCGCTTAATAAATGTTACCGCACATTTTTTGAACGAGAGGTCAACGGCGTAGGCTGTTAGCCCTAAGGATAAACAGCGACACCGGGTGGGGAAGGAAGAGGGTACTTTTTTATCAGCTTCACGCTGAACACTTCGCTCTCCACTATTTCGTCTTAACATCTACAGGTAGTATTAGTTCAGGAAAAAATCAGTGGTTAAATCCTAAAAAAATAGCTAAACCTGAATATCAGTAAAAGCTCGAGACCTCCAATTTTTGTACGGAACTCACGGTCGGCTACCCTACTCTACAAGACTAGTTTGACCATAGCGTTTGGGCAATCCCCGAAATAAATTATATTTTCGGCCTTTGATTCAAGTATTTTTGTCAAACCTTTGCTTCCTGGCTTTCCAGTCACATTATGAATCGACTAAAATAATGCAAATAATGACATTGAGCTGTAAGAGAAATAAATGATAAATATACTAATTTGGAGAACGAGGACTTATAAAATGTTACTGCAATAAAAAATGCTATTTAAAATAATATAATACTATAAATTAAACTTATTGTTATATTATAGAAAATTTATATTAAATCGTTACATAAATAGTGTAGGGAACTATTATTTATATTATTAGCACTAGCGGCGTTAGGGTAGGGCGAGCCTGGGCAACCGCCCAGGAGCGCCGGATAAAAAGGGCGCCGTAGACGCCCGTTTAGGGCGCTTTGCGCAAAGATGTCTTAAAATGGTCTAAGATTTAAAAAAAAACAAAGTCACCATCGTCTTTGATATCTAAAAAAAAAAAAAATGAAGTCACCGTCGTCTTTGATATCTAAAAAAAAAAAAACGAAGTCATCGTCATTGAAATATTTATCCACTTTAAAAATAAAATTGCAGAAAACATAGACTTTCAATGCCTAATAAAAGAGTTCGCAGATAGAAAGGCTAGAAGAAGTGAAATTTTATTAGGTTTTGTCATTTTTTTTTAAATACATGGTTTTTTCGTTGTACTCATTCCCTGTTTTGTATATTATTGAAATGTAGTTAGGGGGCGCCGAAAAAATTTCGCCCAGGGCGCCGGTAGTGCTAAAACCGGCCCTGATTATTAGTTTATTTAATATGTGTCATTTATATATTTCAATATTGTAATTTAGTAATACATACATTTCATAGAATTTATATATTTTATTTATAGTAAGTATTCGTATTTAGTATATTTATTTATATGAAAGCGCCCGCAGCCGTCGTCTGAACCTGTAAGGTGTTATAATATTTACTTCTACCCCCTTGTCTTATAACACAGTCGGCGCTTGCCACTCGATGCGCTTTATATATGTTCCATTGTTTTCTCAGTTATTTGTTAATATTATTGTAATTATCATGTTTTCGGTTTTTATATATATGTTTGTGGTTGACTTTTCTATGAACTTTGTCGTGATTTACTATTAGTGGTCAAACTATATGTACTTAAAGTGGCGTTGAATACGAGTATACTCAGTGTAAACCGTAAGTAGACTTTTTATTATTCACTACAATTGTATTAATAATTGAGTCCAGTCGTGGCGCAGGGGCACAAAGGCTCTGGTTCCGCCACTCAACACGCAATGCCTCCAGATTTCGGAGGAAAATGGGGAACGGAGTGTCTTAACACTAGTTTCTCTCTGCCTACCCCGCTGTGTTTGGGATACAGCGTGAAGCTGATTTTTTAATTTATAAATTGTAACCTATATGTTATTCTGATGTCTAAGCTACTAAGCTTACTGCAAAGTTGCATCTAAATCCGTTCGGTAGAATTTGCGTGAAATTGGAAAAAACGTTAGGTAATTCTCAAAAACTTTTACATTTGTAATATTAGTATGATTTCATTAAACTTATATTAATCAAGTTAACAAATTTTAATATCGCTTTATTATTATTATTTTTTATTTTATTTTAAATTGTTATTCATTATTTAGTTGCATGGGGCTCGGAGCAGCAAATACGATGTAATTAAGTATATTTTGCATTGATTGTACGGAATACAGAGTAATCTACTTCGTATGTATATAAATATTTAAAAATAACTAACTTTAATTTATCTAATATATATTTAATATAATAAACATACTCTGACGTTTGTTATCCTCACATGGAAATCTTAATTAATAAATAGGGAGGCATTTTTTTAATAAGCTTTCCTTATTCCTCATAATATAATACGTAGGTACCTATGGGTAAACTTATTAGGTACTTATTAAAAAAATAATGATATATTGCTTGAATTTTACTGTTATAATCAATGATATAATCTTCAATTTTACTGTTAATTTACATTGCTTGAAGGAAAATTATGCAAAATGATAAAAAATATCTTTTTACTGCTCATTTCTAATATTAGCCTCAATTCTTATATTATTTACGTTTTTGATTTATTTGTATATAAAGGTGGTACTTTAAGTAGTTATGAAATACAAGAAGAACTTACCAGACGTAGGCCTCAAGGCGGGATGTAAATGTGCATATGGTAAGGGTAATTGCAACTGTAACAACGGAGGCTCGTCCCTACAGCACCTGTAGAGTGCTGCAACACAGCCCGCGCACGGAGGTTCCTGGCTCTGTGGCTCTGGTACCTGGTTACTAGACGACGTATCATTATTCCCAAGTATGCTGTCCACACTGAACTTCAACTTTGATGCGTTAACATCCCCACTGACGGAAGTCATAACCAAAATTTAAAACAAAATCATATATCAAACCGTCCGTGACGAGCGCGACTGAAAAACTGAGCTTCGTGTGCCGTTATCAGTCCGCGAGCCGGCGCAGGCGCAGGAGGTGGGCGTGTCTAAGGGAATGAAGACATCTGATTGGTTGAACCGCGCTGGGCGTTGCGCTTGCGCCGCAATGGAGTGCTTTCGAAATTCGAACGACCGATGTTAGAAACACTGCAGTTGTTTACAATAAACTGACTCCTTAATGTGTTTTATATGACTTTGCAACTTCAATTTAATTTTATTACCGCTAAGCTTGCGTCATGTAATAGTGAGGGCTAAGCGTTACATATCTATGGTAATGTAAACTTGGTTTCCATTTAACATAATAATTACAATGGATAGAAAACAAGCATTTACACTGTACAAATTTATCAAAAAAAAAATCAGCTTCACGCTGTATCCCGCGCGCAACAGAGCAGGTGGAGTGAATCTTAACACTTTTAGACACTTCGTTTCCCATTTTTCACCGAATTCTGGAGGCATTGCGTGTTGAGTCGCGGAACTCAACGCCGTAATTTGCATCGACATCAGAGCGGAGAAATAAATTCTAAATTTAAATAAATACCTACTTAATTTTCTCGAGTGGGGGTCGAACCCACAACCAGTCACGTTTACAGTCCCACACTTTTGTCCCTGCACCACGACTGGCCTAACAAATGCATATTTATATCAGTGCTTTTTTAAATATATACCTACATCAAGAATATTTATATGTACAATAAAGTGGTATTAAATTAAGTAAATACTAAAAATAATTGATCTTTCGTTGGCAAATGAAAAATGTTTAGAAGTGTTTAATGGGCCGTTTAAATATGTAATGGAATACTTAAATAATAGCACTGCTAATGTTATACATAAATCTCTATTAGCAATTGAATGTTTCATGTTAGAATTTCACATCCGCGTGTAGATTTTTTTAACATTAAATAACTGCTGAAATACTTTTTTTTTTACCTTGTATATAAGAAGTAGACAGGTAAATAGGCAGTACGTAACCAGCTACTGCGATCAAAATTTTATAAAATATACCTTAAAGCTTTTTTAGGAACATATAAGTACAGGTGGACCTCAGTACCTATCCATCCCATGTAAGTTTAGCGATTTTCAGTAATTAAGGAGTAATTTCTGTTTTTTTTTAGAAAAAACTGGATTCTTGAAGAAAATTGTTGTGCTTCTTATCCCCAATATAAATCATTAATAAATTTCGAAAATAACATAGTAATGAACTGAAACTTTTTTAATATCTTAATTTATCTAGACTATTTTTTACATTATCTTTCTCAGTTTTACTCTAAAACAACAGTAACATTTATATGTGTAGAGGGCGTCATCAAATCTCTCCGCCTTCATGTTAACCTACCTATGTAATTACCTAGTTTATAGTTTTTTTATGAATTTATCTATTTGGCCACTCTACTTACCATTTAGTAGATAAGACCTTACCACCCAAGTTCATTTATTTACCAAATACTAAAACAGTGAAGCACACTCACTAACGTATTTTATACGACCAAACTTAATGTAAAACCTATCAAATGCTCCAATCTTTAAATACCTGATATATCGTTCCATTCAGGAACAAGTGTTGGCTCTAACTCTAAAATCGATTACGGCTTAGTTTATTTTGCTTGTCAGAACCACCTGTGGTTCGTCCGCACTCCGATATAGATGCAATCGTTACATCGAGAGCCGCGTGCCATTGTTTACTTAATACAATTACCGGTGTGGAAGCGCCGAAGTTTATATTTATAAGTAATAAAATTTTACCGTACGTATGTACCTCTATAAACAGATATACTAACTCATAATTTTATATAGTTTTTATTAGGTAAATAAATATGAGGCTAGTCGGACGCAGGGGCACAGTGTGACTGTAAAACCGACCGACCAATATAGCTTCACGCTGTTTTCGGCGCATAGCAGACTAGCCAGATGGAACCTGGGAATCTTAAGAAACTCCTTTTACATTTAGACTATAGGGGCTAATAGTGCCTAAATCCTAATTGCCAACTGCCATATAGAATAATACATATTATACAATTTACATAAGGTATAATAAATGATGTAGGTACATCATTTTTGTTTATTATTTTTTTGGGTATCTCAACTACAATATCATCTTCATCATCATTATCATCATCATCATCATCAAGATATTTTCTTTATATTATTTACGAAATACATCCATAAAGGTTATACACCAAAATCAATCCACAATATATTTAGTAAATATTTGATAATTTAAAATTTAACGCTCAATAACACATAAATAAGCGAGATTCGCAAGCAGGACTATAAATCATACTTCCCAGCTTGGTAAGAGCATTTGGAGTAGGTACGGCAGACGAGAACCGGCAGAATGCAACGCGTAAACCAACGTCAATGGGATCAAAAGATTTGCCACGAAACGTATTGCAGTCACACGCGAGAACGTCCAGGGCAATCGTGAATTATAACTTTCCAATATTCCAATATATCACTAATTCTGCTCATATTTTTTATAAATCAGCTTCACGATGTACTTCACGCGTGTATACTCCGGGTAGGCAGAGGGAACCTAGTGTTAAGACAACTTACGTACCCCAGTTTTCACGAGGTATTACGTCCTTAGTGGCGTAGCTCAACGCCCCTATTTGCTTCGACACCAGAGCGAAGAAATTAAAATAATAAATATTTACGACTATTATTATCCTATAATATGACTTTTCTATTGTCTATAAAATTCAAATCCTAAGATATATTGAAAACAGTAGGTAAGTTTCATTAAAAAACGTGGCCATAAATGCCAAATCAAATGGATTTATCACCTTGTGAATGTTTGATTCGACAAACGGGTGCATTCACGGCTTCTTTGCTATTTCGATTCAAATGACTTTCCGGAAATCGCTCTTTGACAAGATTTATTATATCTTAGGCTGATCACATACAAGGAAATAAGGTCCATTATTATAAATTAAATAATATTACCAAATTGTTAGAGTTAAGGTACTTATATTTAACTAAAATAACATTTTACCATGTTATAGGTGTTCGTATTAGGTTTAATATTCAATAGTTAACTAACTCGGCTTCTGCTGCCCCTGTAAATAGGTATATAAAAAAAATACACTTATTGGTTATTGTAACCAGAACAGAAGACATCTCTAGATTTTAAAAATTAAACATATTTTGTAATCCACGACATTAATGAGGCGAATGAATGAAAAAAGAATTCATATTTCACAAGTCAACTATCCACTAACCAAATGAACAAAATATCCATAAGTAAAATAATTTTAAAGCTTATATCATAAAAACTTCGCAATTAAAAACGAATTATACGCTACTTCTAACCAGCAAGAGTTTCATCGACTATCTCCATCTTAATACCAGGTTTCGATACCCGCTACAATTAGGGCATCCAAACTTGAAGTAGCTGGGTCAACAAATAAAATAACATCCTCTTTCTCCGACGCCGGGAACCCGGGAGCGACGCCCGTTAGTCATTCACTCTCATATGGTTTTATTTATAATTGAACTTTTATGGTACTTCCTAAATAGATTTATTGACATCGTATTCGTAATAGGATATGTGAATTTAGATAAAACTTTATTAATAGATAAGTTTGAGTTTCGGGAGCGTTGAAGTTAATCTGTTAATCTACCTCCTAGTTGTCTCCTACTATCATCATCAGTTCAGTATAGTCGTATGATGACTACAAAATAAGAAATTATATGAAAAACATAGCAGTAGGCCTATAAAATTTGAGGGGTTTGACAACAGATTTTGACTTGGTAGTAATGAGACCATTTGGAAAGTAAAAAAAATTATCGGTTTACAAATGACGATTGTTATCGAATATAGAAGAAGATAAAAATACAAATAAACGTAGAAAGTTAAAATAACTATGTATTATTTTATACCTAAAAGTCTAATATTTCTAAATATCACATAGGTGACACATTTTTACTAGGCATCTCTCTCTACAGCACTACGTTATCTACATACAAATATAATTGTAGGTTCTACATTCTTTAGAAAATTTGGTAGTAAATTCTCAATAATTAAAATAATCTATCTTATATAAATATAATATATACTAAATATGTAAAAATATCACAATTAAAAAGGATACATCTTAAAACGAATCGTTAAAGCTAATAAAATAAAAAGACACTAAGTTGAGCCTCCAAAAAGAAAATCTTTTTATTACTAAATCGTATAAAAGGCACAATCAATTAGTAGATATCTTAGCGTTATATATATAAATCTTTTGTTAATATTGGATGTCTGTGTCGCCATAAATATTAAATATCGACGATGTTAAAAATATCCTCTTACAGTTTACGAGAGCGCTCACGGACATGTTTACGTACGGGAGGAGGCAATCAATTGACTTTTTTCGTTCATTCTACATATTTATGTATATTTTTTTCTTATACACGAACGCTTTCTCGATATGCATATCATTCGAGATTTTACCCTGTAATGTTTTATTGGTGTTCAAATAGTTGTAAATCGATATCATTATCGTATGTCAACTTGTGCGTTTTTGAAATGTTTTTATTTAATTTTGATATTTGGTACTAGTAAAGTAATAAAAAAATTCTGAAAAAGTAAATTTATTTCACAGAGTAGATAGATAAACTGACTCAGAACAGAAGATAGAGTGACATTTCTAATATTTTTACTCTACATAGAATTTTGAAATTTTACCGTTTCCTAGTTTACATTCGGTCATTGAAAAAATTGTGTAAATACTAGAGGCGCGCAATAAAATGCCTTAAAAAAACTATTATGTCTGCTTTTCCACAAGTTAATAGTATGTATTTTTATATTCTCTGATGTATTACATATATCATCTCATTTAATTATGTAACATGAAGCAGCATGAATAATTTAGTTTTTTGCTTGTTGGGTGATAAAGTATTACAACATTAAAAAAATAGTGGCAAACTCACCTCCCTCACTTCTTCGATTGACACATGTTTTTCTAAAAATTCCTACTGTAGACTATATTCAAATATTCGTTACGATCATAGAGTTCCATTTAAATTGTCTTACTACTACGGCTACTACCTACTGGTCATACATAATTTTAAGGTTTAAGATATTGCTGGAGTCCATCCAATTTTATGTTACTTTTAAAAAAATATATAATTGCATATCAAAATTTAGCAATCACTATACTTTAGACAACCATTGAGCTAGCAAATATTAATTGTATAACCGACACACACGCCACTCATACCACGTAACCAGCAACCTGGTTGATATTCATCACATTTCTCACCTTTAACTCACATATTGTAACTAAACAGAGCCCAAAGGGGCTTTAAACAGCTATATAAATCTCTCCGCCGCCTACGACCTCTCGAGCACGTATTAATATTTAATTGTAGACGCGATATCATCAAACGGCGCATAACTAACTGTTAATAAAGTGTATTGTTGACGTGAATTATCTTCATAAGTATACCGAGGGGAACTGGCTCGAATACGGCTGGGGGGCTATTTTGTAATGAGTGATAGTTTTATACTAAAACAAGGGTATAAGCGTGTGACTATAACGACGGTTGTGGGTTCGATCCCCACTCGATGGTATGAATTATTGTTTCTTAATATTTTAATTTCTTCGCTCTGACACCAAGACAAACCAGGAGTTGAATTCCGCCACTTTACACGTAGTGCCTCAAAAAGTTCGCTTGAAAGTGGGGAACGGAGAGTCTTAACACTACGTTCCCTGTGCCCTGTCCCTGCTGAATGCGGCATACAGTGTGAAGCTGATTTGAATAATTATGAGGATTCTCGTCGTGTTGTGCGTCGTGTTCTTACACTGCTCAATGAGGTCGTAAAAGCTTTCTGCTACTCACTTTATATCGGCTGTAGTGATCTTGAAGATAAACAAAAAAAAAATTTCAACAATTTTTTCAAATAAACAACAAAATAATGCAACTTTTTAAATCTATTTTTATCATTGTTTTTATTTTGTCAGAAATTTTATCTATTACAATTTTTATCTATATCTACATATTACAATTGCAAACGCAATATACTTATATTAGATAATAATATATGGCCAGTCGTCGCGACAGGTTGTGGGTTTGATTCCCACGCGAAGAAATTAAATAATTTAATATTTTCGTTTCTTTGCTCTGGTGTCCACACCTCCGTGCAGCGTTGTGTTCCACCACTCAACACCCAAAGACTCTAATTCGACGAAAAGTAAGCAGTGGGGTGTACACTAGACTCCCTCTTCCTATCCTGCTACATATGAGATACAGCGTGAAACTGACAAAAAATAGTATATTTTATACGAACAAAAATATCGAACGATGCCTCAATAGGCAAAGCATGATCACTTATAGTATGTCGCCCGGGGAAAAGCTCGAATCCAATAAACGCAATAAATAACAGCATCGTGGTGAACACCATATCCCATAACAGCTTATACAGCTTATACAGCTCACATTATGTTCATACATACATAACAATCATAAAAAATAAATAATTACACCGATAACCGTTCATCATGTTTATTAGTTACGATAAATAACACGAACTATGGAACTTGATCGACAAACGCGCTGTATATTTATTGTAATTAGCCCGCGTCTCGTGTGGCGCGCCCGTCAAATACTTAAACTGTTATTAAGAACTAATAATATTTGCATAATCTTATTTTATTACCAGCCAGTTGGTGCAAGGGTGGAAAGTGTGACTGTAGGCGACTGGTTGTGGGTTCGATTTCCACTGAAGGAAATGAAAAATTTATTTAAAGTCATATTTCCATTTTGTCCTTGTGATGTCGAAGCAATTGCTACAAAATTCGACGGAAAGTGGAAATCGGAGTCTCTTAACACTAGGTTCCCTCTGCGTACCGTGATGTGTGCGGGATACAGCGTGAAGCTATATATTTTTTATTTGACATTTTATAACGTTCGTCCATGAAATTTAATATCAATCGTTAAGAGAATTAGCTCAATATGTAGATTTTTATAGAAACAGCTAATATGTAAATAGCGTTTATTTCTATCAATAACGTTATGATTTACGTTCATTATCTTCCAATACGCCATTATGAGTTTTAAAGTTTTATAGTTTTATGAGTTTTTTATTGCTGAGATTTTTTGGAGAACCATCGTCGTAGTTTAATTACCAATATATTGGCATATTTAACGATTATTGGATTTGAATTACTTATTTCGTAATAGATTTTTCTATTTGTGTTGGAGATTTTCGTTTATTTTTTTTATGTTATTTTCTTTAAATAAAATTTTTAATTTATTTTTCAATCTAATGTCAGCAGCTTTTTTTATTACATTATATTGCTATTATTTATATAAAAAAAGATTTATGTGATTTGGTTTCTATTTTCAAAGTCCAATTAATACTTTTTTATAAAAGATTTAGCACCGAATAAGTATATTTTTTTCAGCTTCACGCTGTTTCCCGTACACAGCAGAGTAGACAGAGGGGGGAGTCGGGTGTTGAGATATTCCGTATTAAGTAGCGAAACTCAACGCCGCACTTTGCCTCGACACCAAAGCGAAAAAATGAAAATATTAAATACTTCATTTTTTCAAGTGGGAATCAAACCCACAACCTGTCGCGTTTACCACACTTTGTGCCCCTGCACCACGACTGGCCTCACCGAATAAATATTTATTAATAAACTATCTCACACAAATTAAATGAAAATTCTCAGGAAATTCAATAGCTAAATCAAAATTAACATATTAATGAGTTATTAAATCAACAAAATGTCTTTTTAATATACATTAAAATCCCATATTGGAAAGCAGTTAATCAGATATCGCAGAAGATATTGAACCGTTACGTCAAACCAGCGCCGTGATCGCCAACTAGTTGTTAGCGAAATATATGTATATATATATATATAAAAAAAGGCACAAAGGTTATACGTGTGTAAATCACAATAAAAGTCCGGAGAGACGCCTGAGAGGCCGCGGAGGCTGGAGACGAATTATGATTGCCGCGGGATGCCTGTAAAGTACGCTACGGTGTACGCTCTAACACGCGAAATCTGGACGCAATTTTTTTTATGCAAGGTTCACGCAGTATCCCGCATAAAGCAGCGGTAAATGGATTCTAGTGTTTCAAACACTCCGTTCTTCATTTTCAACTGAATAGTAATAAGATATTTTTATTACTGATTTTACTCTACAATAACGTTTAATAAATCCCTTATTTTCTCATTAATAATATATTGTATGTTCATAGACATATTATGTATTTCTTAATTAGAATATATAATAGTTAAGCTTATAATTTACGATTGGTTATCGTCAACTAATTGGTATATCAATAAACATACTAATAAAATTAGTGATTATTTTAATCATGGATTTGACGAGATTTGAGTTTTTTGATTTGACTGTACATAAATCTAAGTGATTTTGTTTTAAAAAATATTCTTTTCAGTGATAATTTAAGTCCTGAATAGGATCTATTAAAGTAACTGTAAAAATATTTCAAACATTAATAGGAATGTAATTATAAAATTTAATATAACCGTAAAAACAATAAACGTCCAGCTCATTTAACTAGATATTTCGCTTAAATACCTTCATATTCAACGATTAACACGACATATTGTTATATGAATAAAACATATTAAATATAAATAAATATTAAACAAAATTAAAATTCAATAAAAATGTAATTTAAGAAAAGCAATAAAGTATATAATGAGTATTTCAAAGCGTGGAGATCCTAGCTAGGGCGTGGGGGGTGCGAGGTGTCCGGAGCGCGCAGCGTGCGATAAAGCAGGGCGCCGCGGGGCCCCCGGACCTCCAGCACGGTCCTCACCTACAGACTTCATATGGATACTCTTTAATAGAAGTAAGCAATGGAATATATTTTATTTAATATCATTTTGTTGATTATTGTTTATTCACTGTATTTTTAGAGGCCGTCGTGGCATAGCAGCACAAGGGTGTGACTGTAACGCGATAGTTGTCGGTTCGATCCCCACTCGAGGAAGTGAAATATTTATTTACGTTTATATTTCCATTTCTTCGCTCTGGTGTCGAGGTAAAGCGCGGCGTTGAGTTCTGCCCCTCAACACGCAACGCCTCCAGAATTCGGCAGAAAGTGGGGAACGGAGTGTCTTAATACTAGGTTCCCTCTGCTTACACTGTGTGCGGGATACAACGTGAAGCAGATTTATTTATTTTTCAGTGTATTTTTAAGGCTCTTACAAAAAAGAGCAGGCTGAAAAATAGTATACAGTATTTTTTTTGCTTTCGCTAACAGATAAATTTTGCGTAACGAGAGACATTAAGCGCTGCACTTTATCTAATTAAATCAAAAATACGTAAATATTTGTTGAAACAAAACATTTTTCGACTAGAAATCTCAACTGAAAAACATTATGTGCTGTCATTTTTGTCTCAACAAGGATTATCATAGCACATTTGACAGATTAATTGTAAAAAATAAAAAAAAGTAAAATGTAGTACCAATTTAACCGATTTAGGTATACATATAAATACATATTTTTTTATTTTTATATTATACATCTCTCAAAAATTACGATTCTTTAATATTTTAAAACGTGGTCATATCCACATTATGACATTGCCATATCTCTGGCCGCCGTGTCGTGTAAATAATAATTAATTTTATTGTAAATGCTTATATTTTATTGCGGGATTTGTCAACAGTGTGCGCGATGTATTTTGTTGTTTGAGATATTTATTGGGAGTTTCTTAATGTAAACTCTAAGTGTATACGCATGTACGGACAGAAACCGGCCATTAGTCTAGTATATAATGCATAAGTAATACTAACGGGTTGCTATGCCTTTAAGAAGCGTTGTGCTATTTGAATAAATATTTATTAAACGATATTTATGATAGGGGAGAAATATTTATATTTGCAAATCTTTAAGATATTTCAGTGGAAATAGGACTTTCAAATATTAATATTGTAGACGTACCTACCTATAAATAAAAAAAATATAGATAAAAAATTTGATAAATGTCGTATAAATCTACCTATATCATAATAAAGCAGTCTGTAGGTATTTTTGTAAATGTAGAAACACTGTTAGCGAAAACAATAATGAACGATAAGCATGTAAAAACACCAATAGAAAGAAAAGAACACGTTTTTAAGTTGTCTGTCTATTATAATGTTTTTTTTATCACATAGCCATTAGCTTGCCTAGGCAGGATCTAGAATCTAGATTAGACGATTTTCTTTTTTTTTTCGAACATGAAGTTAATGCTGTTAGCCCTATTGGCTTTTACAGCGACACCGGTTGGGTAGAGAAGATGGTACTCTGTCCCTGAAGAAATGCAAACACTAAGTGGCTCACTGTGAGGAAGTCGACGACTGTAAGAGCGCCCCCTGCGGGATTCGAACCTCGACTTGCGGCCGTCGAGCGGTCTGGACGATTATCCAAGAAGATAGCGAACTATAAGAAATAATGATATGGACAAATGCTCACGGTATGTACCTATAATATATAGGTACCTAGCAACGATTTTTTTCCCTTACTTAAATAACTATACTTGGTAATTATTATAGTTTATACCTACATGGTTTCTGCGATGACTTCGTGGATCCATTTGCCATCACGACTCCAATTCCTTTACGAGGTGATTTCAGTCAAATTCAATTTATTTTAAAGTCCCACCACCGTAAACCTTTGACCTTAGTGCCATTTTGTTTCCATTTATATCGCATTAGCGAGTATAGAGACTATAATACTAATAAAATGCAATGATTGCTATCTGTTTTATATATATGACATCTTAGTGGCATATATCTAGATTTGTACTCAAAATTTACAAGTTACGAGTACAGCAAAAATCGTTTATAAGTAGGTAATATATTATTTACTTAATTTTTTTTACCTATATATATCTAATAAGAAAATGTTTTAAATATATTTGTAATACCTACCCGCAATCTACATACACCGAATTGTAAAATAAATAACAAGTTATTATATAATCATAAATATTTATTTAAAAATTGAGTTTTACATTTGTTAATTTTAATATAAGCTTAAGAACGCCCGAGCTCGTTCTGCTAATTATCATTTTGCAATTTCGAACAATATTATTTACGAGATTTTAATTTCGACTTTATCATAAAATTGTCAATATGAATAAATTTACAGCTTAAAAATTTTAATAATTTTAGTAAGTATACTGCATTTAAATTGATTTGATTATGTAAATGTTGTAGTTGTATTAAGTAGAAATATTAAAGTATTTCAGTTTTTTTTTAAATTTATTTTTTAGGAATATACTTTTAAGAATTTTATAATCTTTTTTCTTGGAAATATTTACGATATTTCCAATGTTTCGTTTCTCCTATCACGCACATAGCAGAGTAGACAAAGGGAAACTGAGAACCTAGTGTTAAGACACTCCGTTTCCCATTAAGACACCTGCGTTTCCCACAATCCACTGAATTCTTGAGCCATTGCGTACTGAATAGCTGAACTCAACGCCACTTATAACTTAAATATATGCAATTAAAAAACAAATAAGAAAAAAAATATTTTAAAAATATATTTGTACACAGCTTCTATAAAAACATCTTTGCTGTGTGAAATTTTTAAACGTAAACTTAAGTTATGTTTTGGATAACTTCACTCAATTTCAGTAAACACTTGAGAGGCTACTGTTCCCAGACTTGTAAGTTATGGGTATAACAAATCATAAGCAAATCGCATGGGGAGGCGTTCTTATCTGTACCATCGCTAAGATTTCATACTTAAAAAATTGTTTAAAAAAATTAAAAATAAATAAACAGTAAACAAGTAAACCTACACGACGTTTTGTTTTCTTATGGTTTATATTAGAATTTTATAAAGATGCTTCTAAGAAAAATGGCATAAGTCACAATAAAGTAATAACTAGTCTTAAATATATATATTTTTTTATCTTAAAGAACCTGAGAACTTACTGTTAAGACACTTCCATTTCCCACTCTCCGCAAATTTCTGTAGGCATGTGATGAGTGGTAGAACTCAAAGCGACGCTTTACCTTCGTTGCCAGAGCGAGAATATGAAAATAAAATATAACATAATAATCGACAACATACAAAAATTATATACTATATACTATAATCTGTGAATATATTTGTGTTATAACATATAGGTACTTAAGCAAAAAATAACAAAAGAATGTTTATGTAATTTTCTTACTTACATAAAAGTATTATAAACATATAATCCATATAGCGATGCTAAACGATTTCATTGCTAACAGATGTTAAATTTCACATAATATTCTTTGTAAATCGGTATACATTACAGAAATTATTTTAAAAGTACGAAAGGCGGTTGTGCGTTAATGTTCTAACGAAGTACGTTGCCGCTTCGGTCTGTAAACAGTAGATCTTGGACGATGACAGATCCACCACAGAACCCCTCATTACCAGCATCTATACAGCAAACCAAAATATCATAAAATAATCCACCACTCAACCTAAACTAAACCTTATTTAAATTACATTAAATACAATATTCTTAAAATAGAAAATCTGGCGAATCTCGAGTGGCCGATACAATAGCATCTTTAAAACGAAGATAGAGCTATTATTAGGTGTTAGCAAGATTATTTGACAGTTTGAAAACGTTTACAGATCGTAGGTATATTGGGGGGGCAATCTGGCTTCCTGCTTTTAATGTAAACACTGTTTTGCCATGTTTTCATTGAAAATTAATTGGTAATTTTCGAGTAAAGGAATTTTATAATCATATATTATTTAGTATACCTACATTAACCAAAGAATCTGTACGTTTAGGTTAAAATGTAAACAAAATATACGTACATAATATAGCCTAATTTCCAATTAACATTTGTTTTCAACGTGATTTATTTGTGACTTGATTATTATTATAGCTGTTCTTCATTTCCTGGCCTGTGCTCCACTTAGCGTAACCCTCACATATATGTAACAATGCCGTAAACAACTCCTCAGGTGGAACATCAATATCCTTCAAGTCTCTTTTTTGTACTTTTCGACGTCCATAAGAACTGAAAGTGGCTTGAGGTCTCTTTATTCCTGCGTTGACGAAGAACGTCGGGGTTGGGGTGGTAACGATTGTGTTTTGTTTCGATTTAACAGCCTGAACTATTAAACAGAGAAGATATCCACCAAACGCCAAGAAGGCTAAGGTTGTCACTGACATTGAGAAAATATTGCTTATTTTTCCATATCCTCCTTTCTTGTAGAGACTTTCTTCATATTCTATCCTTTTAATTGGTGCTTTGATAGCCATTGCCTGGGCTCCAAATCTTTCGATGTAAGATGGTGTTGTTTCAGTCACGTTATTGTATTCAGTTGAGAAATCTTTCAATGAGCTCTTGAGTTGCAATAATTTGTTGATAGAGAGTTCGTTCAGATACTGCACTTCTTCCGTGGTCAGGTCTGCTCTTAAAGTTTTTATAAGAGTACATAATAGAAGAAGAGGTAGCATTGTGTCGTGTTGATGTCTCCAGGGAACTGAGGTATGAATATGGTGCAAATATTATCTCAACGACACAAGTTTATTCTGGTCTACTAAGCGCAACGTAATGTAGCGGATTTTTATAAAAGTTTAATGAAAATAACTTTAAAAAAAATAACTTTAAAATAAAATAAAAAATTACATCAATTATGTACGTAAAAGATATTTTATAAAAAATAAAATGGTGTAAAGATTATCCATTGATTTTTAACTATACGAATTTAATATAATTATATTTAATTTTTTACCTGTTGGCTATAAAGTAATTCAATTTGCAATTCGAATAATTAATATCATGTGTGTAGGTATAAAATATTGGTACTTAAAGCCGCAGGTTCCTAAAAAGTTAAGTAACTTTTATCTTGCTTCACATCGTTGAACTCTATTGTTCTTATATCTTAATGAAAAGAAACCGTACATACACAGTATGATGTAAAATATCGTAGATTTTAATATATTTTTTTAATTTATAAATAGAAAGCCATTATTAATACTGCTATACATATAACTATATTGGAAATACAAAAACGAAATATTATTTATTCAATTAGATATCAATATGGTTTCTGAATGTAATATTTGTTTAAACTTAGTTTTATGCTGTTGTTTTGTCAGAACTGAAATGAAGATAATTTAAAAGTACTTATTCCCCGGGTGGGAATCAAACCTAGAACTAACCCTTTCGCAATCAGATATTATCTCAAATCGCTGCAATGATGTCTTTTGTTAGCGTCACGCATGTATCCCGCACACAGCAGGATAGGCAGAGGCAACCTTGGCTTACGACACTCTGTTCTCCATTTGCTGACTCCTTGCGTGTGGAGTGGTGGAACTCAACGTCGCAAGTTGTGTGCTTTGACACCAGACCGAATAAATGAAAATATTAAATCTTTCATTTCCTCGAGTGGGAATCGAACCCACAACCTGTCGGTTTTACAGTCACAATTTGTGCACCACGGCTGGTCTCAATTTTTATCATTGATGCTTTACAAAAATTTTAAAGCTTAAAATATCAGGCATAAATAAAAATTAAACAGATAACGTTCCCATTGATATGACTAGTGACATCTATCGACATTTCTTAGAAGCTCCATTTTAAGTTATTTGCCATTTCTCATAGAATCTAAATTTTAAAGTAATAAAAAATAATATAAATATTACACATTGAGTTATTTAAAACAAAACAACCTGTATTCAGTAAAAATAATGTCACTAAAATGTTATGCTCTACTGCGATGCGCTTGCGCAGCCATCACGTCGTGTATCGAAGCATAACTTAGACTTGCACATACGCTCCTCTGTCGTAGTTTCGTGCGGTCTTCTAAGATGGCGTCACTGGTGTTATATTTTATTTTATTTAAATTCGTAGCAGGAAATGAAAACTATAGAAGTGATAGTATTTTACATCATTTGAACAGCGGTATTAAATTTGCTAAAGAATTCTTGGGTAAGTAAATATTTAAATATACGTAATTGTAACGTACATTTTAATAGTGATTTCCTGAGTGTCTGTTTCTTAAAGTTTCACGCTGTATCCCGGGAGCTTGAGAATCTAGGGTAAAGACACTTCGTTCTCATTAAGACATTTCCATTCCCTACTTTGTGGGCAATATGTGTTGAGTGGCAGATTTCAACGCCACGCTTTGCCTCGTTATCGTCCTGGTTTTTTTTTATTTCAGTTACACAGTTTAACTCACCTTATTTTTTTTAATTTACCGCTAATAATACCTCAAACTAAAAAATAAAAATATTTGAATATAAATTTTATTTTACTCTTTATAGGTTCTGAATCAGTTGCACTGAAAGTGGCAGATTTCGTAGTTCGTGCCTTTCAACCCAAGACTTCCACGAATAGAAGACCACAGTCTCACAGCTATCAGGATGACAGTAAAGAGAACTACGATGAAGAAATAAAACCCAGTTACAATATAAATGAGGTTCCATATTCTGAATCACCGTTACGTCACTTAGTGCGTCTGCTAGGACTTCAGCCAAACCAAATAAGTGCGGTCGCTGTCAACGCCCTTATTTTTGTTGCTCAAATGGTAATGTTATTTATTTTTACTTTTTTGTTCTTTTTTAAAAATAAATTTCCAGCTTGAGAATATTAAGAAATATCAATTCATCATTTTCATTATTAAAACATTACATACAAGTAAAATGAAATATGACAGATGTTCATATATAAAAATTATTTTTAAAACAACAAAAAAAAGTGTCAATAATTTATATGAGTAGATACCTATAAATGTGTTTTTATATAAGTATATTTTTTAGATAACTACATTCTTGTCTGGACCAAAGCGTCCAAATAGACCATACAGATCAGAGGACTTAACAACATGGATTCTTAACAAGCAATCTCGAAAGCTCCAAGACCTTCTAGAAGTTGCTAGAAACGATTCATTACCTGAACAAATAGAAGAAATGATTAAAGAGCAATCAGAGGAGGAAACCACTTGCATTCAACTTTTAGTGTGTAAAATATCGCCATTTGTAAGTAAAATGCAAGAAGCAATTTTTGAGAATAATGGCAAAGTGGATAAGGAGTTACGTGGTGCTGCCTTCATGTATCAACATTTACCAACGCCAGAAGAGATTAGTATTAAAAGCGACGTATGTGAAAGGAAATATAAAGATTGTAAATTATATGAATAATTTATTCAATTTAAAGATAATTTTAATTTCAATTTATTTTAAATATTAAGTGTTATTAATATGTTTAATTAACTTTTTTAGTATATTATAATTATATTTTTATTAAATACGTAACGTACGTAAACCTTTCTTTATTTCTTTACAAGATTAGCTTTTACGACCGTAAAAACAATAATATTATATAATAGCAATTAAATTAAATTATAACTAAATGAATTTAATTATTTCATTAAAGTTGAAATAGGACTGGTACTTTGCAAGTAGGTAAACCAAATAGAAAACGCACCTTTAGTTCCGATGGAAATTACCTAATGATTTCATGCGCATATATAAAACATAAGTGATATCGTATATGGAAGTAGCCGAAACGTATTACATAATATAAATAAAAGACCAACGACCCCTAGAACTGTCTATGTAGAAGGTAATTACATCTAAGATTAATCATTATGTAAGATGTCTGAGATTTGAGACAGCGTGGCGTGGGGACTCTAGGACCTGTTTGGAAAGAAAAATTGTTACATAGTTCATATTAGTCTAACTATAAAAATTACATAATCAGAATTATTATTTAATATAAATATATGATGCAAAAGATCGTGCAAAGTGGAGTAGGTTGTGTAGGAAGCAGTGGCGTAGCTAGGGTATTTGCTGCCCGGTGCGGCTTAGGGGACTTGATGCCCCTTTCCTAACGATGAGTTCTAAAAAAAAAAAACAAAGTGACCGTCGACTTTGATGCCCCTTTCCTTTTGATGCCCGGTGCGGCTTAGAGGACTTGA